>JAVJIF010017311.1:17500-95430 GCA_038442645.1 Agave tequilana
GTTTGACTCAGATTCTGACTGAATACATTTTAGTATTTGAATCATAACTTTCGCTACCGAATCTCAAATCTGATGATTCAAGATGATCCAGAAAGCAGACTTACAGGTCTACAATTTTTATGTTAATCACTATTTCTAATTCTGTCATTTGATAAGTGATATTCAGTAATCAACACGCCAACAAACTGTAGATTAGAACTGAATATTCACATCAAATCAAGTTTGGAGATAAGGGGAGGATTCAAATTCAGAAATAGCCAGATTTTCCTATCTTCATACTCCTCTAACCTCTGCATTTCTTCTATAAATACCTGCAATCTCAAAGGCAAAAAAGGACGACTAAGCAGAGAGTAGAACTTAGGCTAGTTTGTAGTTTGTAACTTAGGTTTTTATTTTCTTTCATGTAATTTTCATTTTCTTTATGTAACTGAGAGGAGATGATATTTTCATGGAGGAATGAGAGCAAGCTTGTACTGCAGGTGACACCGGTGTAAGTGATCTCTTCTTCCATTGTTATTTGAATTGAATCAAAGTTACTTTTTCTTCTTTACTCTTGTTTTTGTTTACTCTCCTCTAATGTGTTGCAATTCAAGTGAATCTGTTAGCCTCGAGACTGCTTCGTCATTGCAAGTGCTCTTGATGGCCTATGATGATGAACAACCATTCTCTTACTAGTATAGTTTGCCTTTTTATTCTTAGTGTAGATCGGGAATGGGGAAGATCCTACACGCCATGCTTGATCGCCTTCAAAGACAAGGTAAGTCGTAGCTACGATTCCAAGGTATATGAGCACAAAAGGGGTAAGTAACTTTTAGTTTCTTTCTTTTCTTTTTATTCTTTAGTTTAGAACATCACAATCGACCACTTCTTTTATCACTCCTTTTCCATTTTTTTTGTACATATCATTTCTAGTTTCTCCATCTTCTTAATTTACCACCTTCTTCCTAACTTCACTTTAACCTAATTTTTCTCTTTTTTTACAAGAACTAAAAGAAGAATTTTAACCATCCTTTATATCTTAAAACAAAACTTACTAAAAAAAGCTTCCATCGCTAATCCCTCCTTGTGGATCACGACCCGCATAGCTACTTGCTATTGTGGTAGAATTGAGCACTTGCACTCTTTATTTTAAAGTTCTGAAATTCTATATTTTGTGTGCAGGTTTTACCTCAATCAATTTTTGGCGCCGTTGCCGGGGAGGGACGGTAAGTAATTCTCTTTAAAGTTTACATTTTTTGTTAACTTTCTTTTTTATTTTTTGTACAGATTTAACAATAAGGAATTCTTGCTGCAGTGGACACTAAGTGGCCTTGGACTCTGCTCAAGAAAGCAGAGCCAAGAAGCCCTCAGATTTGCTACAGTCCTGTGGCAAACTGAGTGAACTACTAACCTGTATTTTCTGCAGGTTGGCTGAATTGCGTAGTTTAAATATCTATAGCATTTATTTCCTTGTTTGACTCACTGTATATATATTTCTAACACAACTGTAAAAAGTTGATTGTAAATGCTAAAAAATGATTTAGACTTTGCATTTAGGCACGTGTCTATTTCATTATATTTTCTATTTACTGTTGAAGAGTGCTGAAGCCAAGATATGTGTGCATAGCATTTAGTATAAGGTTCATTCTTGTATGAAATATCGCTTGAGTGTTACTTTTTTCTATATACTTGTGCACTGCACTAAATTGATTTAAGGGCTTGTCCTATAAACAAGATAAGGTGGGGAAGTCATTACCCTCCCTTAACCCACAAACAATCTCTTCACTCACTAACCCAAGCCTAACTAAAAATGAGTAGACGTTGGCCCTAGGGACATCTCGGACTCAATTAGGAGATTATACTAAGGGGAAAGGTGTTGGAATTTGACTCCTGCCAAATCAGTGTCTAGGAAGGGGTTTAAGGGCCGAAAGCCCGAAGGTTGGTGGTTACTTAATTAAGGAACGTCTTTGATGGATAACCTCCCGCCAATCTTACCCTGACCTGGCTGATTAGCTTGTGGTCAAAGTCTGCATTATATCTCCTATGGACAGTCTAACCAGTTAGGAGTCGTCTAGGTCAAAGGTCTACCCTAACTTAGGTTAGAATTTTTTCTTTTTTCTTTGCTTATTTGTTTGTTTTTTTTGCTTTGTTTGTGTTTTATTGTGTGATATGGCTTATAACAACAATTTTTCTAATTTTAATGGTAATCCATATTACACACCAACCTCTTTTTAGGATATTACCAACCCGGCATATCATAACTTTAACCAACCTAGTGTGTCGGATTGGTCTTATCCGAATCAATATATCCCATGCCCCCAATCTTATAACCATAATTTTTAGAATAATTTCAACTTTTCACAGAGTCAGTAGGGATTCACCTCCCCCGAGTCTAATTTTCAACTAACTTGTCCTCCTTATCCACCTTGTCCACAATATTTTCAAGATTCATACTCAGTTCCACCAGTCCAAAATAGAAAACCATCAATTTTGGAAAAGAGTATGCGTGAGTCCAAACAACAATCACAAAATCTGATGGACTCACAATTTTACCACCAATTCCAAAACAACACTTCATCTTTTCAAGACCAATCGCAACAAAACGATGAACCTATCAACGCTTGAAGCCATGACTCAGGCTCAAAATGCTCGTAATCATGACATAGAAATGATGGTCCAAACTTTACGTTCTCACCGTTTGGCCAGTTCTGATGTCGTTAACCATTCTGTAAGAGCTGAAGAGTCATGTTGTTTTGGAAAACAAGGTTCCATTTCAGCACAATCATTTAAACTTGCCCAAACTCCAAATTTTGAAAATGATATTGACAGTTTGGCAAGTTATTCCTTTCCTGAAATAGAACTTGAGAATGAATATGATCATGAATCTCAACTTAGTGATTCAATTCTTCTTCCTGATTCAATAATGACTCCGGTGTTTTCACCTGATTTCAATCTTTTCCCGAGTCAACATTGGATCCTGTGCCAATTCATCATGAAATTGAATCATCCATCTTTGATGATCATCATATTGAACTTGACCAATTTCACACTTTTGAAAGTCCTATTGACAAATTGGCAAGTTCTCATTTTTATGAAATTGAACTCGATGAGAAATGTGACCTAGATTCTCAAATTTGTGATCCAGTTCAAATTCTCGAATCAATATTGACTCCTGTTTTGTTACCCGACTTGAGTAATATTTTAGAGTCAGTTTTGATTCCCACACCTGTCATTCTTGAACTTGAATCACCAATATTAAGTCACATTCCATTGTGTGAAACTGAATATGAACTTGAGTTTCAACTTCTTGATTTGGACCCACTTCCTGAGCCAATCTCGACTCCTGAACTTTTATTTGACTTAAGTCACTTTCCTGAGTCGGTATTAGTTCCAGTACCTCCTGAGTCCAAGTCAATCATTCTATCTTTTCACACTCCATTTTGGGACAAGGTGGTTGACAAAATTGACTCCGAAATTAATTATGGAATTTGGAAATTAGATGGGGTTAAATTTTAATAAAAAACGTTCATATATACATCATTTTAGTGGGTTATATAAAAGAGATTTCTGGTAGGTTCCTCCGAACTCCACGAAAAGTCGATTGGGCCGCATTTCGTGGACCAATCAGACCACCACCAGAACCACCACCTTAAGATAACATTTTCCTTTCCTTTCTTCTTTTTCATGCATCTATACATTAATTCATACATTGAGGACAATGCATGAGATAGGTGTGGGGGAGGGTTCTAACATAACTTAGGTTTTTCTTTTTATTAAAAAAAGAATTTTTTTTAAACATTTTCTTTACTTTTAAAAACTTTTGAAAATAGAAACAATATTTTGACATATTTTTTGTAAGAAATTGAGTCAATTTAAGGAATAGGAAAATCAAAATTAGGATTTCTTAAACTAGGTCAAAATAAGATTATTTGTTTGATTTTTAGGGTTAGGAAGATAATTTGTTAAAGTAATTTAGTCTTGATCTTTACCTTAATGAAATATGCACACTTCATACATTTACACACTTAGGATTCAAAAACAAAGATTCTTATGCCTTATTAAAAAAAAGAAAAAAATATATCTATAAAAGATGAACAAATTTAATTATTGATTAGGTAGGTACTTTGGCCTAAACAAGCCTTAGTATTTATGCGAAAGATGATTAGATAAGTTTGAGAAAAATATATATATATAAATCCTCTGATTAAGCTGGGTATTTGTGCCTAATAAAGCATAAGTATTCATGCCTAAAAGGGGTTTATATAATAAAATCCTTAGTTTTGTGGCCTTGTTTGCTCGAGTCCTTAAGTCCTTGGGATGTTTTCTCACCCGGTGCCCTAAGACCGTTTGGTTTGGGAGTCATCGATTAAAGGCTCGTTACATGAGTAGATTAGAAAGCCTAATAGAACTAAGGAATAATACCACAAATATATATATATATATATATATATATATATAATATATATATATATATATATATATATATATATATATATATATATATATAAGGCATAAGAGTCAGAGTTAATGAACCCTTAGTCAAAATTTTCATGGTCACAAGGTGCATATGACTTAGGATAAAGTAATAGACTAGATGAGAAGTACAATTTGACTCCTTACTTTGATTGATAATAAATTTTTGAATAGAGACTAAGTTTATGAATGAAAAATTCAGTTTTCCTATAACCTATAGATTACTTAAATCTTACAATTATATTTCAAATATTTTCTCTTTCAAAATGCTTTTTGAAAATACTAACTCTTTGTTTCTCTTTCTTTATGGATTTTGTGGGTGTAATCCACTGAAAACCCTCACGAGACAAAACTCGTCCTCTAGGGGAAACCTAGAGGTTTAACGGCTTGTTGCACAAGCTCAGTGCAATCGCGTGACCTGTGAAAGTGGTCTAATAATTTTTGATTTAGTTTTGTTGTTTTGCTCGAGGGCGAGCAAAAGATAGGTGTGGGGGTGTGATCGTACACATATTTTGCATTCTTTTCATTACACTCATACATTTATCGTGTAATAAATATGCTAATTTCTTTGTATTAAATGTCTATTTTGTAGAAGATAATAATGAAGAGAAAGAGGATTATACCAAATAAATACCAGTTAAAATCAGATTTAACTGTATCTATTTAGTTAGCTGAGTATAATCCCAGATCTAGTTAGAACAAATCAAGGATTGGGGCAAATGGTCAACTGAAGATCAGAGCAAATCAGAAAGATAACACCAAATGGAAACTAGTAAAATTCAGATTTCTATAAATCCATTTTGGTTAGCTAAAGATCAATCGAGGATAATATCAAATATAGAGAGATAAATGGATAGATAGAAGATCAACGGATGAGATGAAGCAAGTTTGACTCAGATTCTGACTGAATATATTTTAGTATTTGAATCATAACTTTCGGTACCGAATTTCAAATCTGATGATTCAAGATGATCCAGAAAGCAGACTTACAGGGCTACAATTTTTATGCTAATCACTATTTCTAATTCTGTCATTTGATAAGTGATATTCAGCAATCAACACACCAACAAACTGCAGATCAGAACTGAATATTCACATCAAATCAAGTTTGGAGATAAGGGGAGGATTCAAATTCAGAAATAGCCAGATTTTCCTATCTTCATACTCCTCTAACCTCTGCATTTCTTCTATAAATACCTGCAATCTCAAAGGCAAAAAAGGACGACCAAGCAGAGAGTAGAACTTAGGCTAATTTGTAGTTTGTAACTTAGGTTTTTATTTTCTTTTATGTAATTTTCATTTTCTTTATGTAACTGAGAGGAGATGATATTTTCATGGAGGAATGAGAGCAAGCTTGTACTGCAGGTGACACCGGTGTAAGTGATCTCTTCTTCCATTATTATTTGAATTGAATTAAAGTTACTTTTTCTTCTTTACTCTTATTTTTGTTTACTCTCCTCTAATGTGTTGCAATCCAAGTGAATCTATTAGCCTCGAGACTGCTTCGCCATTGCAAGTGCCCTTGATGGCTTATGGTGATGAACAACTGTAACACCCCATTCTCAGAATACGTACTCAGATGCGTATCCTGATTTTTTTTTAAACACTTTGTTATTTTTTTATTTATTATTTTCTCTTATTTATTTCTCTTACAATGGAAGTACTACATGATTTGATCTCTCTGGTAATCAGATTGGGTTAATTTTCATTTTAAACACTGTTTCCCAATATTTTAGATTTTTCATGATTTTTCAGATTTTTTCTGAATTATTTTTATAAACACCCTAAAATCGGGATTAATCGGTACAGCTGGTTTATTCCTGAATTTTTAATTTACAACTGGGGTCAAATTTTAAGAAACCGCTTTCACATATCTACTTAGAATAATATTTACTATCTTAATTCATTTTTGGGAATTTTCAAAATTTAACAGATTTCTGCCGAATTTGGCGTCGACTGTTATTGCGGCCGATTCCAGGATTTTTAATTTAAAAATTATAAAGAATTTATTGAAACGAATTTTACAATGATTCTTAGAATAATATTCTTGATTTTTGAGAATTTTTGCGGGTCGTTCCGAGATACTTGATTTTCGGACGATTTCGGTATTTTCCCGAAAGTTTTCCGCATCCGCAACCGAATCCCGGGAATCCGCCACTCTAATTATTTTTCCTTTTTCTTCCAAGAAAATATCTTCCTTTTTCCATTTTCTTTTCCTTTTTCCTATTTTCTTTCCTTTCTTTTCCTTCCACCAAATTCTGCAAAATTCTCCATTCTTCCATTATCTTCTACAACTTTCCACCAAAAATATCTAAACACCAAAAAATATCTTCTCCAAAATATCCAATCTCTCTCCCATCACCATGGCCGGCCAAGAGAGAGACACCTCACCCTCTCCATTTTACAAAAAACTCCCTCTCTAAACATTTTTACATCACCTTCACAAATCCAATTCCTATATAAACCTTTCCTTCATCTTTCCACTTCATTTTCTCTTCACCAAACTTTAACCACCACCAACTCCTCCTTCATCTCCACCACAACCACAACCACTACAACTTCTCTAACTCCCTACCTTCATCTTCTTCCTCCTCCATCTCCATTTAAACCACCACAACTCCAAAAACTCCACCAAAGCCTCCACCTTCTCCTTTACCTTCTCCAAAACTACCACCACAACAAACCTCTCCACAAAACCACCACCCCATCATCTTCTCTAGGGCCGGCCACCCTCCTTGGATTGGGGCCGAGCTCTTCTTCGTCGGTAACATCGCCGATGATTATTCCGGTAATCGTTCACGATTATTCCGGTAATCATTCCGGTGACGATTACAACGACAACAACTAACATCACCATCACCTCTACTATTTTCCACCACCATCTTCACTTCCACCATCACTTTCACCATCACAACACCACCTCCATCTCCACTACTTTAACCTCCAAACATCACCTCCTTCACTTTCGTTTTAATACTCCACCAAAATCCATCTTCTTCACCAAATAACACCACCACCAAAGAAATCACCTTCCCTTCCTCTCTCCCTCCCTCTCCTTGGGGCCGGCCACTTCCTAGGCCACCACCAAGGGGTGGCGCACCACCCTAGGGCCGGCGGCCACCCAAAGGCCAAGCCCCCTTTCCTTTGCTCGCTTGGTGTTTTTCCTCTCCCGAAGATTCGGACGCGCAAAGCTTCAAAAGTGGCGTTTTAGGCGAGTGACTTTCCTCGCCAAGAAAATGGACTTGCATCAAAATCATTATTATGTTGTATTTGTATCAGTGCGGTGTGGTTGTACGGGTGTGTGTGTTGTAATCTGTGGACATGTCTTCACTTGAACAGGACTGATATACTGTAATGCTTGTAATAGGATAGAACAACTCGTGCGGACCATTCAGCCTCCGGTCTCTCACTATCTCGAAAGAGAAGCGATTTGAGACCGCCAGGTTTCTCAGCACCGCCTCCAGACCATTCGGCCTCCGGTCTTTCACTATCTCGAAAGAGAAGTGATTGAGACCGTCAGGTTTCTCAGCTCCATCTGGTGAGCATACTTAGCCCTCAGCGCTTTACCACTAGATGCGTCTAGGTAAGATGCTGCAGGATTTGCTACTCGCACTGTACGCCGAGTTGTCCCGGTAATCTTGCCAGACGCTCCAGTGTTAAACACTGTTAGCTGTCTGTGCCCCAGCTTGCTTAGCTCTACTCGATTATGCTTAGCTACTACCTGATAATTGCCCCTGGTTATTACATGACTTGTCACTTGACGAATATCACCCTCTTGTCATGCTATCACTTGACACCCTGCATGATATACTGACTCTCATAATTATCACGATAACGGGAATGATAACCTGACATCATGTTTTCATCTTGATATATTATAGTACATACTGTACTCCTGAGATACCTGTATTCCTGATATTCCTGACTTGTTCCTGCTCATTCCCAAAATCTGATAATTATCTGATAAACCGTAAAATGAGACAACTTACATTGGGTCGGGGGAAACTTGCAGCTATCAGTATATGTTCGTGTTTACAGTGGTATTAGGCAAGTTGTGCAACTAAAACTTCCGGTCTGACCTGTGGGCCTCCAGGCGACCGAGGGGAGTGCTGGCTCCCTCCTTCTTGGTACCATCTTGATAAGGGCATCCTATAAGACCCTCCTGATCGCCTTGCGGCAGGTTCCGTCCACCAAGTAACGGAACAATCCTGGGCCGTGGTCCCGGGTATGTACGGGACCCACTGTAAACATTGTTCGTTGATACCCCCGCTGGTTTCCAATAACAGCCTCAACTTACTCAAATGTGGATGTATGTGAGGTAGGACGCTATGGCACATACCTAGACATATGAGTAGGATGAGTAATATGATTATTAAAAAGTGATAGTATCGATGCATTCGGGTTTTTCCATCTATAACACGTTGTGCCTCCTTTACATGCTTATTATTCATAATGCTATGTCAACTCTCATACACTTATCTCTTATGCCACTTGGCTGTAATCTGAACATTTGTTTGGGAGGTTCTGACTCCCTTGAATTTGTATGTTCAGGTTCCGAAGCTTGGATTGAAGTGGAGCCCTCCACCGAAGATCAAGCTTTCCTTTCAGAGCAGGCTGACTAGTCTCGATTCCTTTCGTACCGACTCTTCCTTCTAGCTCGCGGGATTTTCCTTCAGCTCGTGAGCATCTTGTATTCATATTGTAAATTTTACTTTTGTATCTGGCTGTGATATAAGATACATGTAATAGTATATCACACTCAGTGATAACTTTGTAAATTGTACTCCTTATGTTGGCATGTGTATAAATACTACGTTTTGTCGTACTGTGATTCTTGCATGTACTGATGCTTAGCGTATATACGTATGGGTACTTATGACCTGCGTATATACGTCACAGTAATGTCTCCGTATCCGCGGGATCGGGGCGTTACAACAACCATTCTCTTGCTAGTACAGTTTGCCTTTCTATTCTTAGTGTAGATCGGGAATGGGGAAGATCCTACGCGCCATGCTTGATCGCCTTCAAAGACAAGGTAAGTCGTAGCTACGAATCCAAGGTATATGAGCACAAAAGGGGTAAGTAACTTTTAGTTTCTTTCTTTTCTTTTTATTCTTTAGTTTAGAACATCACAATCGATCACTTCTTTTATCACTTCTTTTCCATTTTTTTTGTACATATCATTTCTAGTTTCTCCATCTTCTTAATCTACCACCTTCTTCCTAACTTGACTTTAACCTAATTTTTCTCTTTTTCTTTACAAGAACTAAAAGAAGAATTTTAACCATCCTTTGTATCTTAAAAGAAAACTTACTAAAAAAAGCTTCCATCGGTAATCCCTCCTTGTGGATCACGACCCGCATAGCCACTTTCTATTGTTGTATAATTGAGCACTTGCACTCTTTATTTTAAAGTTCTGAAATTCTGTATTTTGTGTGCAGGTTTTACCTCAATCAGTGATGTTTGGCAATGGATATAGATGTCAAATTTAAGAGATAGATATAGTTCGCATCAAGTTGTTTGATGGAATGAAAAGAGAGTTGAAAGATGTGAGGTATGCACCTCAATTACAGAAGAATTTGATTTTATTTGGAGATTTGGAGGTGCAGGGCCTAAGAGGAACTCTTGGAGAAAGTGTTCTCAAGATGTCTAGTGGCTCATTGGTAGTTCTGAAGGACATTCGACGCAACAACTTATACTACTTGAAGGATAGTCCTGTTACTAAAAATTTGACAGCTTTAGAACATTTGAAAGATGACTCTACTAGGTTATGACATATAAGACTCGGACAAGCTGGTTTGAATTCTCTTGGAAGCATTTGTGAAGACAGGATTATTAGAAAGTGCATCTACCTGCAAATTAAAAATTGGTGAACATGCTGTTCTGGACAAGAAGACGAAAGTGAAATTTGGCATCTCAACTCACTGCTTAAAAAGTCTTCTTAATTGTGTTCACGTAAATATTTGGAGTCCTATAAGACTGCATCACTTGGAGGTCATCTGTACTTTATCTTTTTTGTTGATAACTTATTTTGGTGTTGTTGGGTGTACACCAAGTGACAAAGATTTGAAGTCCTAAATATACTGGTAAAGTGAAAAAATATGATAAAGAAATAGACTGATAGAAAGATTAAGGTACTCTAAGTTGAAATGTAGGGAGTATGTCACGCCCCGCTTCCTAAAAAGGGGAAATCGAGTCACGACGAAGGTCGACGACGTATATATGCGAGAAGAATACCCCACATATACACACTAAGCCTAAAGTAACCTGACCAAGTTATAAAAATCTACTATCATTAATCAATATCACTGCAATACTACATATAAATGTTCGCATATGATATCATATGAATTAGAAATGAAATGGTAGCTAGATACAATATAGAGAGAATCAGGAATAGCATGAATAAAAGAGAAGGAAGAATACCATAATCGAATAGAAGAAAGCTTCTGGTCCTTGCGAAGCCTACGAGCTCATCAACACCTAATCTATGAAATCAAACATCCAGTCTGAATATGCAATTCCAGGGTTATCAGGAAGCGACCTAATGAGTGTGTAAAATAAAAGAAGAGGTGCACGTGCATATAATAGGTATGAACATATTATGAGACTATAAACTGGAATAAGACTAAAATAATATGCAGACATAAATAGACAGTACTAAAGACGGTCAGTACAAAATCAGATCATGTGTACAGTCAGGTGGCAGGTGTATATCACAGTCTACACACACACATATCAGGTGGGTAGAATCAGTCATGCTAGAGTCCAGTGTATAATCAGGTCGTGAGTATAATCAGGTGTCAGTCATAACATGTATACATGTATCGGGTGGATACAATCAGTATCAGTATATTAGAAACAATTTACTAGTATTATGTCAGCGAACATCAATTGACATATGTAATAGACGCATTCCATAATACGCCTATCACACGTGTCAATCAGGGTCCTAAGTTATTGAAACTGATTGGTTGGAGACATTATCCATACTTTAGGTGGATCCCGTGCATACCTAGAACTACGGCTCAGACTCTTGGCGCTAAACCAGACCCTACCGCAAGGTAGTCAGATAACATATAATAAGAACAGGAACATGACTAGGGTGTCAGTCACCCCTCGAGAACCCTGCAGTAGAACCCTCTTTCAGTTCCTATATCCTAGGTCCACCCAAAATACAGACGGTGTCTCCTCCATCAATTTTCTCATTCCCAGTATAAGTTGTTTAATGATCATGTTATTTAGATTATCAAGATTATTTAATGTACAAGTTACCTAGATCACCGGGATAACTCGGTGATAATCACGGTAACAACGTCAACATGTGTAATCAGGATACCAGTATATCAGGATATATAATGTCAGTGAAAAAGATACCAGTATAACAGAACATGTAACAAGTATAACATGAGAGTGTTGTTACCGTGTAACAGTATTTTTCCAGCAACTATGGTAACATAGACAACACAGTTATTACAATCAGTCAAGTAATATCATGATGTTCAGGATGAAAAATGACATGCATGCATGAATAGAATAATCCAGGCCAAAATATACAATCAACTTAGATCCTCAAAGTCATCGACATATCCACCTCTAAGTCGCCAAATTTTAAAATTTATACTAATCTATATCTAACCAGTCATCGCTACCAATCTGATTAAGATCATCATACGCTCTCACTTCCATTAAGTTCAAATACAAAATTCAGAAAATCAAGTAACTAGTCAATTATGTATGTAGATGCAACAGGTCAGGTCAACCCAATCTATGCCTACTCCTTACCCCAAGGTTAACTCCAACTCAATCGAGTCTATTGACAAGTTCAAGTCCAAGATCTCCTTTTAATAAGAAATCTCCAAATTAATCAATCATCAATATCCAACTAAACTTTCACCTGTTTTACCATTAATAAGAATAATCAAATCTACTGATAATGTCATCCAGTTATCCACTCATATAACTGTCATCATGAACCAGTCAAATTCAAGATCTAAATCTGATTATAGTCTAAGTTATATCACCAATAGTTTCAATCCCAATCAAGATCAAAACTAAAAAGTGAGACATCCTCAAGCTAGCGGAAATCTAGAAATGTCTATTTCTAATACTCAACATCAACAAAATATCATATGTACTCGAATGATATAATCAGTAAATAAATCTCAAATACTCACAATTATAAATCCAACTCTCGCTAAGTCCAATTAAATTCTTATCTGAGTAATCACCAAATAAATAATTATCAAGTCTGATAAATACTCCACATAAAATATACATTTAATTACAGTCACGAATCAATCATCTCAAGATCAATCCCATAGACAGACTAACGTACATCATAACTAGATCTGAATCCGAAACGGTAATGTCTACACATGAAATGGTATAAGTCTAATATTTTGATATCAAAATATAAGGTTCATATATATAAATCTAAGCATCAAGAGAAATAAATCTTCGAAATAAGATAACATCTTATTTAATCCATCCTTATTGTCCAAATAAATTCCGTCTGAAACATCATCAAATAAATGTCTGATAAATATCTCAAACAAATATAATATTTATCTACAAATATGAACTAGGCCAATCTCAAGATCAATCCAAGTCACAGTTTCTGGTATTTCAAAACTAGTCTAGAATCAAAAGTAGTAATCCTCTATAAATGCAATGATGCTGATAAATGTTCATATCAACTACATAAATAAGGTGAACGCTCACTGATGCCTCATGAAGTAATACATGTAATCATACTAGTAAAATATCTCAGACAGTCATATGAAATAATACAGGTAACATGTATATAATACTGATAATGATAAATAAAAAAATGATACAAGAGTAATCACTCATATGAAATGACACGATTTTAGATCTGAATCACCGTCTGGTCTTTACTGTATGAACCGGTATGAATCTCCGGATCATCTCATGAGTCGATCTTCAAATCGCCAGTGTATCGGATCCATAACGAGCACCAAAATGAATCTCCCGTAACGGGTCCAGATCTCACCAAACGGGTCTGTAACGCTGCAACACGCAACGAAACACACAGAGAGGAAGGGGAATCAACACACACCCATAATACACTCACACATGTGACTATACAAGCACGCCACGAGTGCATACACCCATATACATATACATATATGAGTATACACATACATACACACCATATATATACATATACATTACCCATCCATATAACACACACACACGCAAACTCACACGCGCGCACACTCACTCACATACACAGCACACACTAGCTATAATTAAACACACACACACACATTCTAATAATTATAACACACATCAAAATAATTACACATACCACACATATGCATGCGCATAATAATATCACCTACATACACATTATAATAACACACATATACACATATAACATAAAAATGAAGGAGGGAGAAAAACTCACGGCATGGGAAGAAAGTGGTTACCGATGGCCGACGAACGGCAGAGACGGAAATTGCGGAGAGGGTCTACGGCTCGAGAATCTCGCTGCGGGTGTGCTCGCGCTCGTCGATGGCGATCGGCCGCGATCCACAGAGAGGTGGGAGATGCCATGGTGAAGGTGGAGAAGGCCATGCTGCCAAGATAGCAAAGAATACCACAGGATAAAAGATTTTGATGGTATTCATCCTCAACCAGAATGATGACACCCAGAAAGGAGGAAAAGGTTGAAGGCGCTATTGTGGTTATATGGGATCGGCAGGCTAGGAGGAGAGGGGTGTTCGCTGGACGGCCATTGATTGATCACTAATATTGCACATTTATTATCATATTCTCATACTTATTATAGAATAAACTCTACTTTTTCCTAATTAAATGTTTAATTTATTTGCAGGCACATTCCTAAAGGAGAGTGAAGAGAAATGAGCCGAAAAGCCCATCAAATTCTGGATTAAATCAGAATTAATTTGAACTCAGTAAATCAGGGCAGATCAGGTCGGTTCAGATTGGTTGAAAATTAGTTAGAACAAATCCCTACAAATCGATCGGTTGAAGCCAAGGATCAAAGGCCATTTCGTCAAAATTTCGGACTTAAACTGCAAATCCAGCTGAAGATAAAGACAAATCGAGAAGCCGGGGAGCACCACCAACAGGGTATGGCCACCTGGCCACACCCTGGCCGCGAAAATGCGGCCAAAGCCGCGTTTCCGCGGCTTTGTTAGGGAGTTAGGGGAAGCGTTTGCTCCCCCTATCTTCTCACACCTCTCCCCTCTGGGTTTTTGCCAATAAAAGACAGGATTTTCACTGAAAATGGGAACGACATGCAGAGATAGGATTTAGTCCAGTTTTTCATTCTTTGTAGTGTAGGTTTTTGTTTTCTTTTCATGTAATTTTTAGTTTTAATTTATGTAAATAAGAGGAGATCAGAGTTTCATAGGAGAACGAGAACGAAGCTTGTGCTGAGAGTGACACCGGTGTAAGATTCTCTTCTTTTCTCTTATTGTTATAAAATCAATTCTGTAGTTCCCTTTTGTATGTACTTTGTTTTTGTGTTCTTCTTCTTCTTCCCTAATTTTCTTTTTTTGGTACAATTGTTATCCAAGTGAGTCTAAAAGCATCAAAAGAGCCTTGCCTTTGCGAGTGCCACCGATAGCCCATGACGATGGATTTTTAGTTTCATTCTGTATCACTTCATACTTGCAACGTCTTGATGATATAATGTGGAGGAAATGGGAATCAACTCTTATGGGCTATACGTTGATCGCCTCACTTCAAGGTAACATCATTGCAAAAGATTCAAGGTAGGTGTAACATCCCGTTCCCGGAATACGTACTTAGTTGCGTATTCGTATTTTCTGATCGTATTTTTAATTTACTTCCTATATTTGTTTTGTATTATGAATTATTCGTGTGATCGTATTGCCTTGGATTCGGATTTGTGAACTCGGAGTCAGCCCTAGTCTGAACCGGGGACTCGATCCTAGTAGATTTCTCAATTTGATCCTTTTGTTATTCCAAATTGACCGATTTCAGTTTTAAATACTGTTTTCCAATATTTTAGATTTTCTATGATTTTCTGGAATTTTCCTGAATTAAGTTGAAAATCTTCAAAACCGGTGTCGACCAGTACCGCTGACCGATTCTCGGATTTTTAATTTACAAACGGAGTTGAATTTTAAGAAACGGCTTTCCAGTAACTTCTTAAAATCACCTTTTCTACCTAAACCCTTTTTCTGAGAATTTTCTAAATTTATCAAAATTTCACTGGATTGGGTGTTGGCCAGTATCACTGGTTGATTCCAGAAATTTTAATTTACAATTGGAATCAAATTTCTAGATTCCGCTTTCATATTACTTCTTAGAATTATAATTTCTTCTTTCAGACATTTTCTGGGATTTTTCAGATTTTATCAAAATCTGGCCGACCCGGTGTAGACCGGTATTGACGGTTGACCTTATGATTTTTATTTTGAAAATGAGATTGAATTCTTGAAAACCGATTTCACCAAAAATCATTTTATAATATTTATTATTTTTGAGAATTTTTGGGAAGCTTTTCAAGTTACTTTATTTTTGGGACTTTTCCGGAGTTTTCGGTGTTTTCCCAGATACCGGAATAGTGTCCAGATATTTTCTCACTTTTTCTCTCTCCTCGCCAAACGCGAGCTTCACTCCTGGGATTTTGCATTTAATGCGGAGATCCTCTCCATGCTGCATTTAATGCACTGCCAATTAATCCCAATCAAGTCATCATGACTTTTGTCCTTTTGTTGAAACGCAGCTTTTTGGCTTTTTCCTGGACGCGGCTTTAAATCCCCGCGTTTGGCCCCTTAATTGCCTAGACGCAGGTTTCTATGGTGGGGACGCAGCCTCTTGGCAATGAAACGCAAGTTTCATTAAATGATGGGAATGGAAATCTTATTTTAATGTTTTCCCCTCCTTATAAAACCACCCCACATTCTTCTCTCTCCTTCATTATTACTTTTCTCCTCCCTATTTCTTCCAACAGAGAGCAATGGCTGCAAACAACCAGCAGCCAAAGACTTCCTTCTCCCTCCTTTGGCCACCCATTTCTCCATCATTTCTCCACCATTTTCACCCCAAATTCCACCATTATTCTCTCCTTCATCTCCTCCTCCATTTCCAACAACAACACCACCTCCATACCATCTTCTTCTTCCTCTTTTCACCATGAAACACCATGAACCCATTAAGCACTATAGCTTCATCACCATCTCCACCACCGTATACACCACCTTAGCCACCACCAAACCCACCATCTTTATCTCCTCATCGTGCTCTTTCCGATGAGCCATAGCTTCGCTCTCCGAAGCTTCGTTTCCAAAACTCCAACTTTTGATATTGAACTAGACTTGCACCTTTAAACTCTCTCCTTCTCTTTTGGACCGGCCACCTCCGTTGGATTGGGGGCCGTGCTCTTCATCATCAGCAAGATTCTAAGACCGGCCACTCCTTTTGGTTTGGGGCCGCGTTCTTCTCCGTTGGCAGGACCTAGGGCCGGTACCCTCCTTTTGGATTGGGGCCGAACTTCCCTTCGTCAGACGCAGCAAAGGAACCTTGTGGGCGAGTGTCTTTGCTCGCCAAAAGCATGGATAACTCATTCTCGCACTAATTCTGCTCTCTGTTGCACTTGATTAGTCGACTTGAACCATATACTAGTCGACTAACCCCTTGAAACGCAGCCTCCTTTAGTCGACTTGCCCTTGCGTCCAGTCGACTAACCCTCTTCTGAAGACGCGGTTCTTTGAAACGCGGACTTCACCAGTCGACTAACTATTATTCCTAGTCGACTAACGCAGCTCCCTGAGACGCGGCTCTTTGAGACGCGACCTTGACTAGTCGACTACCCTCAATGCCCTAGTCGACTAACCTTCCTCCTGAAACGCAGCTTTCCCAAAAGCAGCCTTATTAGGTCGACTTGACCCTTTACTATAGTCGACTAATTCCTTCTCTAAGTCGACTAACCTCTCTCCCTAGTCGACTAACTTTGACTGATAGCTATGGTTGATCACTTCCTTGTACATGAACCTTATCCTCGGGACTTGTATCATACATTGTTATCCCATGACTTGTCACTTAACAAATATCACCTTCCCTTCTCTCTATTTGTTCCCTAACGCGGACCCCATGCCCGCATCTGTATTCTTCTTGTGTTAACGCGACGCAGAGCCCTCGTCCGCGTCCACGTTCTCCTCGCGTCTTGACTTGAACGCAGACCTCGCGTTTGAGGTATCTTGCGACGCGAACCCCGCGTCTGTGATTCCCGCGCCTGTTATTCTTGCGACGCTATTCCCGCGTCTGCTATTCTCGCATCTCACTCTCAAAACTCGCGTTCCCCCGAACACTCTCTCTCTCTCTATGGATTTCTCTCTTTTGAATTTCTCCTTTCTACCTATCACTCTCTTTAACGCGTTTACGCGTTGATTCCCTGGATTCCGGAGATCGAGGATTTCACTATATTTACTAAAGATTAGGCGAGTGATCTCGCTATCCTCTTGCCTTACTATTTTATTGGTTATGCGAGTGTTCTCGCTTCCTTTGGACTTTCCTATTTTCATCGGTCGACTTGTATTCTTCATGATTTATGCTGTTTGGAACTAACACCTTCTTTGATTGTGTTCAACTATTATTCTGTTACTTAACAACTTGATATGCTTTTGCTTGATACTTACCATCTACATGCTAATGCCTGTCACCTGTTTATACTACTTGTCATTTTCATATTACTTTTAACACATGTATATCACCTGGCAACTGATATGTTATCACCTGACCCCAGACCTGCTACCTTGGCAAGACCTCTTGTTATGATATGACTTGCCACCGGATTGTTATCAATCTCTTGACATGACTGGTTACCTGTCTAATATCATCCTCCTGTCATGCTATCACTTAACACCCAGCATGATATACTTGACCTGTGATTATCACATTTACGGGAATGTATTCCTGCATTACATGCAGTGACCTGAATCTTGTATTCCTGCATTACATGCAGTGACCTGAATCTTGTATTCCTGTATTATATACAGTGACCTGAACTCCTGATCATGTCTTGCACCTGTTATTCCCGTAAATTGATGATTACCTAATAAATTATAAAAGGAACAACTTGCATCGGGTCGGGGGAAACTCGCCACTATCAATATGTGTTCGTGTTTACAGTGGTATTAGGCATGTTGTGCAACTAAAACTTCCGGTCTGACCTGTGGGCCTCCAGGCGACCGAGGGGAGTGCTGGCTCCCTCCTTCCTGGTACCATCATGATAAGGGCATACATAAGTCCCTCCTGTTTGCCTTGCGGCGGGTTCCGTCACCAAGCAACGGAATGATCCTGGGCCGTGGTCCCGGGTATGTACGGGACCCACTGTAAACATAGTTCGTTGATACCCCCGCTGGTTTCCAATAACAACCTTGCTTTACTCGGATATGGATCTATGTGTGCTGGGACGCTAGTTCACATAGCTAGATATCAGGGTAAGACGAGTAATAATAAAGTGTCTAATAACCGGCTCTTTAAGTTGTAAGTAGAGGTATGTGGAATGGGACGCATACTGAAGCCTGCGACTTAAACGGCTATGAATCTGTAATATGCCTTACCATATTTGCTTGTCCTGGATTTTACATCGGATTTCCGGTTTTATGATTATTATTATATTAACTGCTCATGCTCTGCTCTATTCCTTGTATCCACCTGCCTCCTGCTCATTATCTTATCATGCCCTGAGTACAGTCGGGTTGTATGTGCTTAGATTATGGTAACATAAGATAAGGGTATATAGATGAGGGTTTCCTTGTTTGGATTATTCCTTCGACGTACTAGTCTTATGGAGCCGTGATCTGAAATCATACAATCAGATTTGCTCGTCCTCGGCTTTATTTGGTTTTATCACTATACATGTGCTTACCCTTGCTCGCCACTTGGCTTTTGTATCATCACTCGCCTGGGGAGTTTCATCTGACTCCCCTGGATCCTCATATCCAGGTCATGGAGCTTGGAGCATGTGGATTCTCCCGGTTGCTAATCAGAGTGGCGCAGCGGTAGCATGGATCCCCAGCTGACCATCTGAAGCTCTATCCTTCCAGGCCCCCTGTGTGCCTCTCGAGTTTTCCTTTTGTGAACTCGTGAGTGCCTTTTATACTGTTCACTCTTGTATACCTCTTTGTATTCTCGCAATTGCGCCATTATGGTGATGTAATATTATTGTAATATTGGATCACCCCTGGTGATAACTTTGTAATTGTACTCATGTGTTGGAATGTATAATGCACCACTTGCCTCCGTACTCTGATTCTTGCCTGTACTGATGCTTAGCGTATATACGTGAGGGTATTTCTGACCTGCGTATATACGTTGCAGTAACGTCTCCGTACCCGCAGGATCGGGGCGTCACAGGGTGGTATCAGAGCCTAGGCTCTCACATCCTCAGTACAACCAGTCGGCAAATTAATGGTAAAGAAATTTGCAACTGGAATGCATGAGTCTTAGTTATACAATCCAACTACAAGTACAAAGTTATCCATTCTCTCTTGATGATCATATCCTTGGATCCTGAAGTTCTCCCATCCTTTCATACTTCAGTTTCTCGTTATTCCTAGACCAACTTGGACATGAAAAGATGGGGAATTCTTAACAGTTTTGGTTCTTCTTAGAATGGCCCTAATGGAGGAAGTGTTGAATTGAGATGATTTCTACAAAAGTATGATGATAAACTAACAAGAACAGACGAAGGTCCCGCACCGAAGATTTTTGGTTGCGCTCCGGGAACAGAAGCTAGACAACCTATCGGATTCCAGGGAATTCTAGCCGGCAATCTTTTCGGACGTGGAGGAGCCCTGGATGCATAGCAGTGGTCAGTAAACCTGATGGATCTTCTAAGTCAACTTGGGTCCCTGACGAGAACTAGGTGAAAATGATCAAGATTCAGTTAGAAGATGTAGCTTGGATGTGGTAGTTGGCGGAAGCAGCGAGACTGAGAAAGCCCAACACCTGGGACTAGTTCTCGAAGGATTCTTATAAGAAGATTCTTCTCTGTTCTTCTCTGTAATGGCTCAGAAAGAAATGAAAGGATGATTTATCAAATTGCAGTAAGGAGATTGAATAGTAAATGAGTACACTGCAAAATTCCTAAGGCAGAGTCGGTCGGTGTTTACGTGGTGGCCGACAAGGAGAACCGAGCAAGCAATATCTTAAGTGAGAAATGAAGATGAAGAGCAGGATGTTTCTTATCCCCAAGCAGCCCAAGGAGTATTCTCAAGTTCTTTTGTCATCATCCGGGAAGTGGAATGGACCCAGAGAAGGAAGATTAGGGTGAGTAGCAGATGAAGTTGGTGAAGAGACCCTCATAATTGATGGAAGTTGAAGGCTCAGACAGGCCTCTGGATGCCCTACTAGCTATGCCATCCCTCCAACCCTGCCCTCAACATATGACCGGTAGATATTGTCTGGAGCCGGGCACCTTTAACATAACCACCAGAAAGATTATGAACTACGACATATTCGGGTTCGGGGATTAGTTGAAAAGTGATTGCCTGCTCAAGGAGACAGAGAACATCGCACCGATCAGATCAACTCATCTAGTATCACCGTTGTGAGGGAATCTAGGACCTACTGTCAGAATAACCTCAACTCATCCCCAGCATCCAGCATGGAGTCATATACAAAAGAGACCGAGAACTAGGGCACATGATGAAGGGAGGCAAACATATAATCTGATGAAAGAGGAAGTCGGGATGCTCAATATGATGGGGTGAGAACAAGAAGGGATGCTCAATATCTGAAAAAGGAACCCTGAAAGGACTGACCGTAACCATTGTCCCCATTTTTAGCATGTCCGGGAGTTGGTAAACTTCTCTATATCATATCCTCCTCATTGCACTATCACTATCAATCCTAGTCCGTCCTATCTTTCTCCCTATTTCGTGATTCCTATCTCTTCTATTTTGCTATTCTGATTTTTATAATCTTTATAATCTTTATGCCAACTTAAGATATGTGTTGACTAGTGAGGTGACAGCAGGGCAGATATGGTTCGTTCTCATTATGTTCTGGCATTCCTTGACTCTGGTATATCACACTATCTTATATTGGGCAGATCTTCGGTCTTGCATTATATTCTTATATTTATGGATACATCATGGGAGACTAGTACATCAAGCAGAGTAGTCGTCGCTTATATAATCAGATAGACTGTATCATTACATTTGAAGTATCAGTATATAACAGTAATTCAGAATCAGGACTTCTGGCAGTCTTTATTGATTTGGTGGACCATAGGCTCCGCTAGCCTCGCCAAGCGAGGGTCGTGTTCTAGTCACCCGTAAACCTAACCGGGTGTGGGCTTTGCTGCACCCTGGTGCTTAGCATTCAGCGTTGTGTTACGCGCTGGCTTTGCCACGTGAGCTTCGCCATATGCGAGCCTCGTAGAGCATTAGCCTCGCTGCACCCTAATGTTTAACACCTGAGCTGTGCTACGCGATGGCCTCACCTAGGCTTGCTTGGCCAGTGACTAGTTCCTTCAGTGCTCAGCACTCTAGCCGTTCCTCGGATTTCTTCTGCCTAGCATGCTTTCATGGATCCGCGGAACAAAGTTTTATCGCTGTATCTGAGTTATCGCCATGATCCTTGTCAATGATCCATTCCACCAATCTTGCAGGACTCAGATTATCTTCTACATGTTTCATCTGCAGTCGGGTTACCATTCGGAAGTCAGTATTCAGAATTCTTTAGGGTCATTTTATATTCTTGGTTATGTTTTTCAGAGTTAACAATGCCCAGTATGCAGAAATTCTTAATTATTGGTCTTCTTGGTTCATGCTCAGTATTATCAGAGTTTTCTTTACCTAGGATATTCTGGTCTATACTCGAGGAATTATTATGTATGCAGCACATCAGAAATTCTACTGCAGACTCTTTATCAAGGACAACATCATGCCATGCAGGGTTTTGTATTATATTACGGATTTCAGCAATACGGATTTCTATGGATTTCATCAGCTTTGGTTCATAGTCTGATCGAAGTATTATTGATTATCTCTCCAAGTCAGCTCACTTTATATTATTCAAAATGGGTTAGTCCTTTGAAGTTCTGGCAGTGTTCTTTTATAAACAGACATCAGATCAGTATTATTATGGCACTGTCAGAGGATGTATGTATACGGCAGAAGTGCAGAGATGCTTTAGTCCTGAGTTAGTTGTTCAGTCGATTTGGGGAGAACAGCTCATAGTTATCCATATCTTGATTGGCATAACCCTCATTCCTATCTTTTGTGTTCATTTCACCCCTTATCGAAATTGCGAGGACGCAATTTTTTGTAAGGTGGATGGAGTGTAACATCCCGTTCCCGGAATACGTACTTAGTTGCGTATTCATATTTTCTGATCGTATTTTTAATTTACTTCCTGTATTTGTTTTGTATTATGAATTATTCGTGTGATCGTATTGTTGGCCCAAAGGCCCTTCACCCTAGTTTTGATGATGATCAACTCATGTAGTTATAGTTACTAATGATCTTGTGCTAATTAGTGACAGATTCATGATCAAGATCTTAGTAGGTGCATAGCTCAATAAAGGATAAAAGAACAAGATTTGGAGCTTGCATGTGGTGATCCAAGGAGTTTTTGGATCAAGCTTGGACCAAGTCAAGAAGATGAGATGCCTTCAAGTGAAGACCTCAAGAAGATGAAGACTTGTGTCTAGGTATAGAATTTGTATTTTTGTTTTAGTAAAAATGTAAAGGATAGATAGTTGGTGGATTGCTCAAGTTATATCACACACACACACTCTTGATAGAACTCTTGATTTAATTGATTTCATAAAAGATTTTGTTTTTAGAAAAATATTTTTATTTAGAACAAAGATTTTCTTTGAGACAAAATATTTATCTTGGATTTTGGTATTTCATAGTTCATATCTTTAAACCAAAATCATGATTAGTGCTTTATGTCAAAAACATAGATATTTCTTATGATTGTGTAGTGGATCATATCCATACACACTATGCTTTAAAAATGAATTCAAAATATCTTGTTTTTGTATTTGATAAAGATTTAAGAAAAACAAGGTTTGGAAAAACATTTCATGGAAAATTAGGTTTTTATCAAAAGAATTTTTACCAAGTATTTTACCTTGATAGTAGTATGACACATGCTCATACTCTATGATCTTTCTAGACCAAAACATTTTATCCCAGACCCAAAACCAATTCCATAATTTTCCAGGTCCTGGAAGTTCTGATTTTTCAGAATTTCTCAGTGACCGGTCGACCGGCAGTCGACCGGCACTCGACCGACATGCACAATTTTTTGTGCATGTGCGTATCAGTCGACCGGAGTCGACCGATACTCGACCGACCCAAACCTGTTGCTCTCTGGAAAATGCCAGTCGACCGGACCGGTCGACCGACAGTTCTTTCCAGAAGAGCGGTCGACTCACCAGTCGACCGGTGGCTGCAACGGTCAGAAAAATGACCGTTGGCCGGTCGACCGGCGGTCGACCGCCAGCTCTGACAGAACCCCAACGGCTCTATTTTTCTGAAGCCTATAAATTGGGATTTTGTCATCTGTTTTGAGGTTAACATTTAGGAGACTTCTTGAGCTGTTTTTCAGACACTTTTAGAGGAGTTTCTCTACAAGATTTTAGTGCAAATACTTCCAATCAAAAGGAAGAGTTTTTATCAAGAGAGTGTTAAAGTGATTTCTTGTGTTTTCCAACAAAGCTTTCTTTCCTTCATTTTCTCACCACACACTTGAGCTATCCATTGCTAGATATTCCTATAGGTGTGTTGTAGTGAGAGTGCTCTTTAGGTGATCAAGTGTTGTGATCATCAAAGAGATCTTTTCTTTGTATTTGAGGAAACGGGCAAGTGTGCTCGTTGTTGGTGGTTGGAGTTCGGTTGTGAACTCTTGGTGGTAGAGGTACGGCCTCGGCGAGTCGGTGGACTTGCGTGTGTACGGGACTTGGGAGTCCGAGGGTTTGTAGGTGTACGGCACCGAGGAGAGATCCGGTGGGATCTTGCATAGTGGAAATCCTTCGTGTGTCGAAGGCGGGGATGTAGAGCAAGTGTGCTCGAACCTCGAAACAAACCTTTGTGTTTGCGATTGCTTACTCTTCCCTCTCTCTCTCTTTGTCTCTATTTTATATCTTGCATTCAATTTATTGTGTTCATCCTATATATGCATGATATATTCCCTTGTGCTCATAATTGATATACATACTTGCTTGGGATTGTTGTTAACACTAGTATTCAACCAAGAGAGCCAACGCGGCACCTCAACCCATTCAAGGGGAATCTAGAGGAGCTTGTCCAGAGCCTCGCAAGGGGAATTCGGCAACACTCTTGAGTTATACATAAGTGTTTAATTAAAAGAAATTTTAATTTGGTCAACTTAGTTTTAATTCCGCATTATTTGTTCATAAGTGACCTTTAGATTAGCCATCACCTATTCACCCCCCCTCTAGGTGATCTTACAATTGGTATCAGAGCTAGTGCTCTTGATAAGGGTCTAACAACCTAAGAGTTAAAGATCCTACATTTGGGCTAATCACAATATTTGTAGTACACACACACCTCACCATGGACTTTATGTCACCACCCACCTTTGATATTCTTAACATCCACATTTGGAAAGTTAAGATGTCATTATTCCTCAAAGCCCTAGGTTATAATGTATATCTTGCCACTACTAATAATGCTTATTGTATAGATGGTAAGAATTTTGAGGCTAATGCAAAAGCCCTAAATGCTTTGAAGAGTACCCTAAATGATGATTACTTATTTAGGGTTGCTAATATTGATATGGCTTTTGTAGTTTGGAACACCCTCATCTCCCTTGGCGAAAATGAACAATACCTTGCGGGGAGTGATTCGGATGTTGGAAGCGACACCTCCAACAAGTGCTACATGGTCCAAGGGGATGACCCCCTTGAGGTAAATACCGAATCCGATGATGAGGATGCTAGTATGTCATATGATGAGCTAAATTCTTTATGCCAATTATTACTTGAAAAATATGACATGCTTAAAAGGAATAATAAAAACTTGAAAAAGGAAATTGCTTGCATGCATGTAGAACATGACTCTTTTAGAGATAACATTGCATGCTTAGAAAAAGATAACAATATTTTGAAAAAGAAATTTGATTGCATGCATGTAGAAAATGATTCCTTGAAAAATAAACTTGCATGTTTAGAAAAAGAAAATAATGATTTGAAAAATGAAAATGTTTCCCTTATGTCTAAATTAAATGATTTATGTGAAGGGAACACTATTTTGAAGGATAAGATTGATTTGGTGGAAAAACAAAAAGAAGATATTTTGCAAGAAAATACTACTTTGAAAAGAAAATTTGTTGAAAAAGAAAAAGATTTTGTTGCTAAGAAGAAAAAGAAAAATGATTCTTCATCTCATCATGCTTTTCATGCCACATCTAATGAGATTAAGAATATGAAAAATAAGATGAATAATTTGAGTTCAACTTTGAACTCGTGTGCATTTAATCATTCTAAGTTGGAATCTTTGTTTCAAAAGAAACAAGTTCCTCATGCTTATGCACATCATCATACTCATCATGCTCATGCTTATGGTGCACATCACGATCACAATCACACTCATAAGCATCATGCTAAGGTGTACATTTGTACACATTGCGGCCGCAAAGGCCATCTAGCAAGATATTGTTTTGATAAGAAACCATATTTATATTTTGCTAAATATAATAGATTTGGGTTCCTTATAACAATGCTAACCCCAAAGGACCCAAGAAAACATGGGTACCAAAACCCCCACCCTTTGATTTTGATATAGGTGGAGGCTCTCACAAAACGTGAGAGGATTGGTGCCTTGGTAGCCAATGCAATGGACATGATGGACACTCTTATAGATGCATTGCTATCAAGGAAATTTTGGTGGAAAAGACCACCATGCTTGGAGCTTTGAAGTTGGTAACAATTTCTTAACTCCTATTTTTATATACATGCTTTTACTTATTTCATACATTCATAGCATGTTCATGATTTTGTTTGATTTGTGCTTCATGTGGTATTTACATGCTTAGATGTAGAATATATCAAACTTGTATGTATACATATACAAATAGTGAATTACAATTGACTCTTAAATAATTGAACTTCATGCTCACTTGTATCCACTTTATGCATATGTATAATCTAGTTTTGATAATTCTCACATATACATGTTTTGCCAATTTTTGTGATTTACTTCATGTATATGCATGCTTAATTCAAATCTAATAAATATACATGTATACTCGTGAGTCTCTTGCCTTCATGCAAACATTTAATAGACTCTTTTATTTTTGGGATATGTATGCATATTGTTAGATTTGTATAAACCATACATATACCATGAAAATTGTTGATTTTAGTGAAAAATGATTTTTCATGATTTGTTGTTAAAAATTTGACTTATGATCGTTTTGGGCTTCAATGACTATTTTCATGTAGACACTATTTACATAACCTTTGAACACTCTATCTTTAAGAAAATATATAATTTGGAGCTTTATGGAATATGAGTGCTTGAACTTTTATGTATTTAGTAGTATTCATGAAATACATATGATCTTATATTTTTTTTAAGGATCTTTAACTAGTTTGTCAAAATCCATTTAAACTAGTTATCTATTCTTCAAGTATTGCACATGATTCTATTTTTATGGATAAATTCTTTTGTGATTTCAAAATTTTGATGCTACATTGTATTGAATATTAGTTTAGATGTTAGTATTTGTCAACACTTGGATTTATACTTGTACACCTTATGGACCACAAATAAATCTATATATGATTGGGTTGAATGCTTATTTGTGCCTATTAGATGTACTAGTATAGCCTTGTGTTGATGATCATTACATTCTTAAACTTGTATTCCCATTTGGATTTATGTTTTGATCATGTGATTTCATTTCATGTATAAGTTTCTTTTGCCAAAACATTAAAATATACATGGATAACCCTTGAGTCATTTGCTTTTCATGCAAATCTATTTATAAGGACTCAATTGTATTTTGGGGATATGTATGTATACTTAATGTCTTGTCAAAACATACATATGCTATGAAATATAATTTGATGATTTTCATATATTAAAATTTGTGATGATTTTCGTATTTTCAAAATTTATGATTTTAAGGAATATTGAGTTTTATTGCAATTTTCATGATGCCATGTTTCACATAACATTAGTACACTCATTTTTGAAAATATGGACTTTATGGATTAGAGTGTTTTTAGTGCCTTGTGTTTCATTGATCTTTCATGAAAAACTTTTTAACTTATTCCTTGATGGAAGGATCTCGTACTAGTTCTTAAAACAAGTTCATTTAACTAGTTCGAATTCTTCATATGGTAGATTATATGATGTATACACTTATGCTTACTTTTCAATTGGTATCATTGGTTATTTGCAATTGGTATCAATATGACTTCATGTTGTGTATATCCATATTTTGATTGTATGTATGAGTGCCTTCAAATTATATCAATTTCTATTGGTATTATCTTGTCATACATATATGTTATCTATTTGTGCTTATTTTACAAGTGGTATTTCCTTTAAAGCACAAAGATTGTTGATGCTAAGCTTAATTAGATTTCAAATTGGTATTTCATAATAAGCTTATGCATTGTGTTTTGAAATTGGTATCAAAAATTCAAAATTTGATTATTTTACAATTGATATCTCAAAATTTGTTGTTACTAAGAAAAAGTTAAAATTTTGTTTTGATAAAGAAAAATTCAAAATTTTTGATTTGTATTGTCTATATGCAAGGAGAGCTTAACATCTCTTCCATATGTAGATTCATGTTGAGTATATTATAATTTGAGGAGCTTGACAACTCTTCTTTTCATGATATACGTGTGTAGGGGGAGCTTCACATCTCCTCTTATGCATGACATATTATACGTTATGTGAATTAGGGCTTGTCATCCCTCCTTCATGTAATGTATATGTGTCGGGAAGCTAACTTAACGTCTTCCTCTTCATGAATTTATATCGCATATAAATTTTATTGATTGATTTGTATTTACCCTCCTTGATTTCCTTATTTTTGACAAAAAAAAGGGGGAGAAAAATTTGTTTGATGTATTTTTCTTTGAACCCTTTGTTGATGATTGACAAAAAGGGGGAGAAGAATTTGTGATTTTATATGCATGATTTCATGATTTCCTTACTTAAGGGGGAGAAGTATTTGGTTCCTTGCTTAAGGGGGAGTAAGATTTGTATTTATGCATATATGTTGTCTTGCAATTAGGAGCAAAAGATTTGATTTATGATTTGATTTATATGATTGCATCTCCTACATTGCATACATGTCATGTGCTTTTATTGCCATATCTATTGCTTATTTATTATGCATGAGTTAAGGGGGAGCTTCTTTGAAGCTTTACTTTAATCCATGCATATATAACTCCATGAGTTTTGTCATCATCAAAAAGGGGGAGATTGTTGGCCCAAAGGCCCTTCACCCTAGTTTTGATGATGATCAACTCATGTAGTTATAGTTACTAATGATCTTGTGCTAATTAGTGACAGATTCATGATCAAGATCTTAGTAGGTGCATAGCTCAATAAAGGATAAAAGAACAAGATTTGGAGCTTACATGTGGTGATCCAAGGAGTTTTTGGATCAAGCTTGGACCAAGTCAAGAAGATGAGATGCCTTCAAGTGAAGACCTCAAGAAGATGAAGACTTGTGTCTAGGTATAGAATTTGTATTTTTGTTTTAGTAAAAATGTAAAGGATAGATAGTTGGTGGATTGCTCAAGTTATATCACACACACACACTCTTGATAGAACTCTTGATTTAATTGATTTCATAAAAGATTTTGTTTTTAGAAAAATATTTTTATTTAGAACAAAGATTTTCTTTGAGACAAAATATTTATCTTGGATTTTGGTATTTCATAGTTCATATCTTTAAACCAAAATCATGATTAGTGCTTTATGTCAAAAACATAGATATTTCTTATGATTGTGTAGTGGATCATATCCATACACACTATGCTTTAAAAATGAATTCAAAATATCTTGTTTTTGTATTTGATAAAGATTTAAGAAAAACAAGGTTTGGAAAAACATTTCATGGAAAATTAGGTTTTTATCAAAAGAATTTTTACCAAGTATTTTACCTTGATAGTAGTATGACACATGCTCATACTCTATGATCTTTCTAGACCAAAACATTTTATCCAAGACCCAAAACCAATTCCATAATTTTCCAGGTCCTGGAAGTTCTGATTTTTCAGAATTTCTCAGTGACCGGTCGACCGGCAGTCGACCGGCACTCGACCGACATGCACAATTTTTTGTGCATGTGCGTATCAGTCGATCGGAGTCGACCGATACTCGACCGACCCAAACCTGTTGCTCTCTGGAAAATGCCAGTCGACCGGACCGGTCGACCGACAGTTCTTTCCAGAAGAGCGGTCGACTCACCAGTCGACCGGTGGCTGCAACGGTCAGAAAAATGACCGTTGGCCGGTCGACCGGCGGTCGACCGCCAGCTCTGACAGAACCCCAACGGCTCTATTTTTCTGAAGCCTATAAATTGGGATTTTGTCATCTGTTTTGAGGTTAACATTTAGGAGACTTCTTGAGCTGTTTTTCAGACACTTTTAGAGGAGTTTCTCTACAAGATTTTAGTGCAAATACTTCCAATCAAAAGGAAGAGTTTTTTATCAAGAGAGTGTTAAAGTGATTTCTTGTGTTTTCCAACAAAGCTTTCTTTCCTTCATTTTCTCACCACACACTTGAGCTATCCATTGCTAGATATTCCTATAGGTGTGTTGTAGTGAGAGTGCTCTTTAGGTGATCAAGTGTTGTGATCATCAAAGAGATCTTTTCTTTGTATTTGAGGAAACGGGCAAGTGTGCTCGTTGTTGGTGGTTGGAGTTCGGTTGTGAACTCTTGGTGGTAGAGGTACGGCCTCGGCGAGTCGGTGGACTTGCGTGTGTACGGGACTTGGGAGTCCGAGGGTTTGTAGGTGTACGGCACCGAGGAGAGATCCGGTGGGATCTTGCATAGTGGAAATCCTTCGTGTGTCGAAGGCGGGGATGTAGAGCAAGTGTGCTCGAACCTCGAAACAAACCCTTTGTGTTTGCGATTGCTTACTCTTCCCTCTCTCTCTCTTGTCTCTATTTTATATCTTGCATTCAATTTATTGTGTTCATCCTATATATGCATGATATATTCCCTTGTGCTCATAATTGATATACATACTTGCTTGGGATTGTTGTTAACACTAGTATTCAACCAAGAGAGCCAACGCGGCACCTCAACCCATTCAAGGGAATCTAGAGGAGCTTGTCCAGAGCCTCGCAAGGGGAATTCGGCAACACTCTTGAGTTATACATAAGTGTTTAATTAAAAGAAATTTTAATTTGGTCAACTTAGTTTTAATTCCGCATTATTTGTTCATAAGTGACCTTTAGATTAGCCATCACCTATTCACCCCCCCTCTAGGTGATCTTACACGTATTGCCTTGGATTCGGATTTGTGAACTCGGAGTCAGCCCTAGTCTGAACCGGGGACTCGATCCTAGTAGATTTCTCAATTTGATCCTTTTGTTATTCCAAATTGACCGATTTCAGTTTTAAATACTGTTTTCCAATATTTTAGATTTTCTATGATTTTTTGGAATTTTCCTGAATTAAGTTGAAAATCTTCAAAACCGGTGTCGACCAGTACCGCTGACCGATTCTCGGATTTTTAATTTACAAACGGAGTTGAATTTTAAGAAACGGCTTTCCAGTAACTTCTTAAAATCACCTTTTCTACCTAAACCCTTTTTCTGAGAATTTTCTAAATTTATCAAAATTTCACTGGATTGGGTGTCGGCCAGTATCACTGGTTGATTCCAGAAATTTTAATTTACAATTGGAATCAAATTTTTAGATTTCGCTTTCATATTACTTCTTAGAATTATAATTTCTTCTTTCAGACATTTTCTGGGATTTTTCAGATTTTATCAAAATCTGGCCGACCCGGTGTAGACCGGTATTGACGGTTGACCTTATGATTTTTATTTTGAAAATGAGATTGAATTCCTGAAAACCGATTTCACCAAAAATCATTTTATAATATTTATTATTTTTGAGAATTTTTGGGAAGCTTTTCAAGTTACTTTATTTTTGGGACTTTTCCGGAGTTTTCGGTGTTTTCCCAGATACCGGAATAGTGTCCAGATATTTTCCCACTTTTTCTCTCTCCTCGCCAAACGCGAGCTTCACTCCTGGGATTTTGCATTTAATGCGGAGATCCTCTCCATGCTGCATTTAATGCACTGCCAATTAATCCCAATCAAGTCATCATGACTTTTGTCCTTTTGTTGAAACGCAGCTTTTTGGCTTTTTCCTGGACGCGGCTTTAAATCCCCGCGTTTGGCCCCTTAATTGCCTAGATGCAGGTTTCTATGGTGGGGACGCAGCCTCTTGGCAATGAAACGCAAGTTTCATTAAATGATGGGAATGGAAATCTTATTTTAATGTTTTCCCCTCCTTATAAAACCACCCCACATTCTTCTCTCTCCTTCATTATTACTTTTCTCCTCCCTATTTCTTCCAACAGAGAGCCATGGCTGCAAACAACCAGCAGCCAAAGACTTCCTTCTCCCTCCTTTGGCCACCCATTTCTCCATCATTTCTCCACCATTTTCACCCCAAATTCCACCATTATTCTCTCCTTCATCTCCTCCTCCATTTCCAACAACAACACCACCTCCATACCATCTTCTTCTTCCTCTTTTCACCATGAAACACCATGAACCCATTAAGCACTATAGCTTCATCACCATCTCCACCACCGTATACACCACCTTAGCCACCACCAAACCCACCATCTTCATCTCCTCATCGTGCTCTTTCCGATGAGCCATAGCTTCGCTCTCCGAAGCTTCGTTTCCAAAACTCCAACTTTTGATATTGAACTAGACTTGCACCTTTAAACTCTCTCCTTCTCTTTTGGGCTGGCCACCTCCGTTGGATTGGGGGCCGTGCTCTTCATCATCAGCAAGATTCTAAGACCGGCCACTCCTTTTGGTTTGGGGCCGCGTTCTTCTCCGTTGGCAGGACCTAGGGCCGGTACCCTCCTTTTGGATTGGGGCCGAACTTTCCTTCGTCAGACGCAGCAAAGGAACCTTGTGGGCGAGTGTCTTTGCTCGCCAAAAGCATGGATAACTCATTCTCGCACTAATTCTGCTCTCTGTTGCACTTGATTAGTCGACTTGAACCATATACTAGTCGACTAACCCCTTGAAACGCAGCCTCCTTTAGTCGACTTGCCCCTTGCGTCCAGTCGACTAACCCTCTTCTGAAGACGCGGTTCTTTGAAACGCGGACTTCACCAGTCGACTAACTATTATTCCTAGTCGACTAACGCAGCTCCCTGAGACGCGGCTCTTTGAGACGCGACCTTGACTAGTCGACTACCCTCAATGCCCTAGTCGACTAACCTTCCTCCTGAAACGCAGCTTTCCCAAAAGCAGCCTTATTAGGTCGACTTGACCCTTTACTATAGTCGACTAATTCCTTCTCTAAGTCGACTAACCTCTCTCCCTAGTCGACTAACTTTGACTGATAGCTATGGTTGATCACTTCCTTGTACATGAACCTTATCCTCGGGACTTGTATCATACATTGTTATCCCATGACTTGTCACGTAACAAATATCACCTTCCCTTCTCTCTGTTTGTTCCCTAACGCGGACCCCATGCCCGCATCTGTATTCTTCTTGTGTTAACGCGACGCAGAGCCCTCGTCCGCGTCCACGTTCTCCTCGCGTCTTGACTTGAACGCAGACCTCGCGTTTGAGGCATCTTGCGACGCGAACCCCGCGTCTGTGATTCCCGCGCCTGTTATTCTTGCGACGCTATTCCCGCGTCTGCTATTCTCGCATCTCACTCTCAAAACTCGCGTTCCCCCGAACACTCTCTCTCTCTCTATGGATTTCTCTCTTTTGAATTTCTCCTTTCTACCTATCACTCTCTTTAACGCGTTTACGCGTTGATTCCCTGGATTCCGGAGATCGAGGATTTCACTATATTTACTAAAGATTAGGCGAGTGATCTCGCTATCCTCTTGCCTTACTATTTTATTGGTTATGCGAGTGTTCTCGCTTCCTTTGGACTTTCCTATTTTCATCGGTCGACTTGTATTCTTCATGATTTATGCTGTTTGGAACTAACACCTTCTTTGATTGTGTTCAACTATTATTCTGTTACTTAACAACTTGATATGCTTTTGCTTGATACTTACCATCTACATGCTAATGCCTGTCACCTGTTTATACTACTTGTCATTTTCATATTACTTTTAACACATGTATATCACCTGGCAACTGATATGTTATCACCTGACCCCAGACCTGCTACCTTGGCAAGACCTCTTGTTATGATATGACTTGCCACCGGATTGTTATCAATCTCTTGACATGACTGGTTACCTGTCTAATATCATCCTCCTGTCATGCTATCACTTAACACCCAGTATGATATACTTGACCTGTGATTATCACATTTACGGGAATGTATTCCTGCATTACATGCAGTGACCTGAATCTTGTATTCCTGCATTACATGCAGTGACCTGAATCTTGTATTCCTGTATTATATACAGTGACCTGAACTCCTGATCATGTCTTGCACCTGTTATTCCCGTAAATTGATGATTACCTAATAAATTATAAAAGGAACAACTTGCATCGGGTCGGGGGAAACTCGCGGCTATCAATATGTGTTCGTGTTTACAGTGGTATTAGGCATGTTGTGCAACTAAAACTTCCGGTCTGACCTGTGGGCCTCCAGGCGACCGAGGGGAGTGCTGGCTCCCTCCTTCCTGGTACCATCATGATAAGGGCATACATAAGTCCCTCCTGTTTGCCTTGCGGCGGGTTCCGTCACCAAGCAACGGAATGATCCTGGGCCGTGGTCCCGGGTATGTACGGGACCCACTGTAAACATAGTTCGTTGATACCCCCGCTGGTTTCCAATAACAACCTTGCTTTACTCGGATATGGATCTATGTGTGCTGGGACGCTAGTTCACATAGCTAGATATCAGGGTAAGACGAGTAATAATAAAGTGTCTAATAACCGGCTCTTTAAGTTGTAAGTAGAGGTATGTGGAATGGGACGCATACTGAAGCCTGCGACTTAAACGGCTATGAATCTGTAATATGCCTTACCATATTTGCTTGTCCTGGATTTTACATCGGATTTCCGGTTTTATGATTATTATTATATTAACTGCTCATGCTCTGCTATATTCCTTGTATCCACCTGCCTCCTGCTCATTATCTTATCATGCCCTGAGTACAGTCGGGTTGTATGTGCTTAGATTATGGTAACATAAGATAAGGGTATATAGATGAGGGTTTCCTTGTTTGGATTATTCCTTCGACGTACTAGTCTTATGGAGCCGTGATCTAAAATCATACAATCAGATTTGCTCGTCCTCGGCTTTATTTGGTTTTATCACTGATTGGTAGTCAAAAGTGCATTTTTATCATCATATTTACCATCACATTTTCATATTTATTCATTTAATTCTGCACAATTATTAATATTTTATTATTTATTGTGTGCAGGCCTCGAATTGTTATTTTTACAATAAATAAAGCTTAAAGAGCCCAAAAGCCCAGATCCAAGCCCATATTTGAAGCCCAAGAGTCAAAGTGCAAATATCAATTGTCAAAGTGCAATTATGCAAGGGCTAAAGTTGTAATTATTAAAGTTGAGGGAAGGATAGAATTCTACCCAACCCTAAACTCTTGCAGGATGAGCATAAAAGCCAAAGATGAGAAGGAAATTCGTGGGAGGAAGATTTGAAGAAATCTGGATTAAGGGTAACTTGATTACCAAGTTACCTCGAAAATCCAGATTTAAAAGGCCAGGATTAAAATTCCAGAAGCAGAAGCCCACAGGGACGGACCAGGAGAAGCCACGCGCCAAAGCGCGTGGCAATCTGCCACCATATTGCCGCGGAGGCGCGGCAAAAGCCGCGTTTCCGCGGCATTTCAGAGTTATCCAGGGACAGGTTTTCGTGGAGGACTTCATTCTGGACTCTACTACCTTCTGCATTATAAATATCCCTGCAAAGTGCAACGTACAGGGTGTCCAGCGTCCAGCGAAGGGCCAAAGTTCAGATTTTTAGGGTTTTTCCTCTTTCTTCTAGGTTAGGTTTTCTTTTTGTTTATTTTTTGTAAACCGAGAGGAGAGGATGTTCTCATGGAGGAAGGAGATCTACTTGTACTGAGGGTGACAATCGGTGTAAGTTTTGCTTTTCCACCATTGTTAAATAAATCAACTCGAGGTTCGTTTTGTTCTTTTTATTTTTATTCTTGTGTTATTGTTTCTCTAGTTTTGTTTAATCTCTGTTCTTCTATTTTTATTTTATGTGATTGTTTCTTTCTCCGATGACTTGCAAACCGTGAGAACTTGACGCTTTGAGACTACCTAGCCGAAGAAGGAACCTTGACGGCCCATGGCGATGAACAAGTCTTCATAGCTTGTTGTTTTATTTCGTAGAGTAGATTAAGAAGGCGGACGATCCCATAAGCCGTGCTTGTACGCCTTCCAAGAAAAGGGAAATCATCGCAACGGTTCGAACGGCAAGCAAATAAAGAGATAAGTTTTCCTTTTGTTTCTTTTCTTTTCTTTTTCGTAGATTAAATCCACATCTCTCCAATATTCTTTTCCACAACTCATTGTAAATACCACGTTTCTTTGTAAATACCATCGTGACAATTAACTAAAAAAAGATAAATTTTAGAGATTAACTTGCTTAACGCTTCTATCGCAGTCCCTCCTTGAGGATCACGACCCGCATAGCCTTGCTACCGCGGATTAGAACTGATTCCTCGCACGATCTATTTCTAAATTTAATATCCTTATTTTTGTGTGCAGGAAAAATCAGTCAACAATTTTGGCGCCGTTGCCGGGGAGGGACGGTAAGTTATTCTCTAATAAAAAAATATTTTTTATTAACTTATTCTTTATTCTTTTCTGTTGCAGGTTACAGGTGAAGAAACAGGATTTTTGCAACTGCAGTAACATATAAGTGGACCTGGGCCTCTGCTCCAGAAAGCAGAGCCCAGGATCCCTCCAAATTTCCGCAGAAACGCGGCCAAAGCCGCGGATCTGCGGCAAGGAGGAGTTCACTCCTGACAATTTTTCTGCAGGGTCTTCAGCTCTGCAAAATACAGCTTCTGCAATACTTATCTTCCTGTATTATTCACCATATACCTGCTAATTTAATCAACAGTAAAAATTGGTTGTAATTAAAAATTGTTTAGACAATTGCATTCTAGGCACGTGTCTTTCAATTCTTTTACTTTTACTGTTGAAGAGTGCTGGAGGCAAGGTACGTACGCATTGCATGTAGAATAGGATTCATCTCTTGGTTGATTTTCTGCTTTGAGTGATTCTTATCTATTTATCTTGTACACTTGCACTAATTCATCTTAAGGGCATAACCCATTAACAAGATAAGGTGGGGATTTCATCACCCTTCCTTAGCCCAAAAATCATATCCCGAGCACTCACTAACCCAAGCCTAACTAAAACTGAGTAGACGTTGGCCCTAGGGACATCTCGGACTCAATAGGAGATTATCCTAAGGGGGAACAGTGTTGGAAGTTGACTCTTGCCAAATCAGTGTCTAGGAAAGGGATTGAGGGCCGAAAGCCCGAAGAGTGGTGGTTATTTAATTAAGGAACGTCTTTGACGGAAAACCTCCCACCATTCTTGCCCTGACCTGGCTGATTAACTTGTGGTCAAAGTCTGCACCTGACCTCCCGTGGAAAGTCTAACCAGTTAGGAGTCGTCTAGGTCATAGGTCTACCCTAACTTAGATTAGAATTTTCTTTGTTTATTTGTTTGTTTTGTTTGTGTTGGTGTGATATGGCATATAATAATAATTCCAATTTTAATCCATATTACACCCCTAACTATTATTCGGATATTACCAACCCGGCATACCCCAATTTTGACCAATCTAGTGTGCCGGAATGGTCTTATCCGAATGAATATAACCCACACACTCCATCTTATGACTATAATCTTCATAATAATTTCAACTCGTCACAGAGTTCATGGGGTTTCGAGTCCCCCGAGTCTAATTCTCAACCTAATTGTCCTTCATATCCATCTAGTCCACATTCTTCCCAAAATTCATACTCAGATCCACCCATTCAGAATAGAAATCCATCTATCTTGGAAATGATGAGTAGGAATGAGTCCAAGCAAAAATCACCATCAATTTTAGACATGATGATACGTGAGTCCACCGACTCACAAATTTATCACGATTACCCGTCCTATTTTCAAGTCCAATCAGAATATGATCCACCTATCGACTATGAAGGGATGCTAGCTGCCATGACTGAGGCTAAATTAGCCCGTGATCATGACATAGATTTGATGGTGGAATGCTTACACCGGCCGGCTGATTCTGATATCGATGACCACTTGATTAGAGCCGACGAACCAAGTTGCTTGGAACAACAAGTTTCTAATTCAGTACCATCTTGTGAACTTGCCGAAACTTCAAATTCTGATAATTTGGCAAGTTTTTCCTTTCCCGAATTAGAACTCGAATGTGACCTAGATTCTCAAATCTATGATCAAGTTCAAATTCCTGAATCATTATTGACTCCTGTTTTGTTACCCGACTTAGGTAATATTTTAGAGTCAGTTTTGATTCCCACATCTATCATTCCTGAACTTGAATCACCACCATTGAGTCACATTCCATTGTGGGAAGATGATTGTGGACTTGAGTTTCAATTTTTTGACTTGGACCCACTTCTCGAATTTAGCCCGACTCCTGAGCCCTTACTTGATTTGAGCTTCTTCCCTGAGTCAGTATTAGTTCCCGTACTTCCCATGTCCAAGTCAATCATTCCATCTTTTCATACTCCATTTTGGGACAAGGAGGTTGAGACAATTAACTCTGAAATTTATTATGAAATTTGGAAATTCGATGGGGTGGAAATTTTTAAAAATAATTATACATATATTTTTGTGGGTTATGTAAGGAAAGTTTCTGGTGGGTTCCACCAAATTATCTGTTATCTTGATTGGGCCGCATTTCGTGGACCAATTAGACCACCTCCGGAACCACCACCCTAAGGTAACTTCCGCCTTCCCTTGTTCTGTTTCATGCATATATGCATTCATTCATACATTGAGGACAATGCATGAGATAAGTGTGGGGGTGGGCTTTACTAACATACTAACATAGGTAGACACTAACAAAAATTTGCTAATAAAAAAAAATTTTTAAAAAAAAAAAATGTTATAAAAAGGAAATATTTTGACTTATTTTTTTGAAAGAAATCTAAGTTAGTTTTAAGGATTAGGAAAATCATGATTAGGATTTCTAAAAACTTGGTCAAAATAAATAAATTGTTTAATTTTTAGGTATAGGAGAGAAATTGAATAAATAATTAGTCTTGATTTTTACCTTAATGAAATGTGCATACCAAATGCATATCTAGGATTCTAAGACAAAGACCTTGTGCCTCATAAAAAAAAAAAAAAAAAAAAAGAAGAAAAAAAAAAAATCACCAATTAAGCTGATACATGTGCCTCAAGAAGCATAAGTATTCATGCCTAAAAGTGAGTAAATAAATAAAGTCCTTAGTTTTGGGGCCTAGTTCACTCGAATTTGAGTCCGCGGGGTGTTTTCTCACTTGGTGCCCTAAAGCCAACCGGTTTGGGAGTCATCGACTTTAAGTTCGTTACATGGGTGGATTAGAAAGCCTAAGAAGACTAAGAAAAATAATATATGTATTAACCTATCTAATAATCAATTAGTTAGGTATGAGGGCCTCAAGAAGCCTTGATACTTATACGAAAGAAAATTAGATGAGTTATACATGCCAAAAAAAATAATAATAATAAAAAAAATAAATAAATAAATATATTAACACATCTAATAGTCAATTAGTTAGGTATGAGGGCCTCAAGAAGCCTTGATACTTACACGAAAGAAAATTAGATGATGTTATAAAAATAATAAAGAGGCATGAGAGTCCAAGTTAAGGAATTCCTAGATTCACAAGGGTGCGTATGACTTTTGGTAACGAAAAAGACTATATTAGAAATTCAATTTTAATCCTTACCTAAAATGAATAACAATTGACTTTATAAAGACTAGGTTTGAAGAATGAATAAAAATGAAGATCCTAAAACTTATAGACTACTTAGTCTCTTCAATAATAATTCAAATATTTTCCTTTTTATGGATTTTGTGGGTGCAATCCGCTGAAAACCCTCACGAGACAACACTCGTCCTCTAGGGTAACCTAGAGGTTTAACGGCTTGTTGCACGTGCTAAGTGCAATCGTGATTCCTACGAAAGTGAGTTAGGTTAGATTAATTTTTTTTCTTTTTCTTTGTTTTTACTCGAGGACGAGCAAAAAGATAAGTGTGGGGGTGTGATTGGTAGTCAAAAGTGCATTTTTATCATCATATTTACCATCACATTTTCATATTTATTCATTTAATTCTGCACAATTATTAATATTTTATTATTTATTGTGTGCAGGCCTCGAATTGTTATTTTTACAATAAATAAAGCTTAAAGAGCCCAAAAGCCCAGATCCAAGCCCATATTTGAAGCCCAAGAGTCAAAGTGCAAATATCAATTGTCAAAGTGCAATTATGCAAGGGCTAAAGTTGCAATTATTAAAGTTGAGGGAAGGATAGAATTCTACCCAACCCTAAACTCTTGCAGGATGAGCATAAAAGCCAAAGATGAGAAGGAAATTCGTGGGAGGAAGATTTGAAGAAATCTGGATTAAGGGTAACTTGATTACCAAGTTACCTCGAAAATCCAGATTTAAAAGGCCAGGATTAAAATTCCAGAAGCAGAAGCCCACAGGGACGGACCAGGAGAAGCCACGCGCCAAAGCGCGTGGCAATCTGCCACCATATTGCCGCGGAGGCGCGGCAAAAGCCGCGTTTCCGCGGCATTTCAGAGTTATCCAGGGACAGGTTTTCGTGGAGGACTTCATTCTGGACTCTACTACCTTCTGCATTATAAATATCCCTGCAAAGTGCAACGTACAGGGTGTCCAGCGTCCAGCGAAGGGCCAAAGTTCAGATTTTTAGGGTTTTTCCTCTTTCTTCTAGGTTAGGTTTTCTTTTTGTTTATTTTTTGTAAACCGAGAGGAGAGGATGTTCTCATGGAGGAAGGAGATCTACTTGTACTGAGGGTGACAATCGGTGTAAGTTTTGCTTTTCCACCATTGTTAAATAAATCAACTCGAGGTTCGTTTTGTTCTTTTTATTTTTATTCTTGTGTTATTGTTTCTCTAGTTTTGTTTAATCTCTGTTCTTCTATTTTTATTTTATGTGATTGTTTCTTTCTCCGATGACTTGCAAACCGTGAGAACTTGACGCTTTGAGACTACCTAGCCGAAGAAGGAATCTTGACGGCCCATGGCGATGAACAAGTCTTCATAGCTTGTTGTTTTATTTCGTAGAGTAGATTAAGAAGGCGGACGATCCCATAAGCCGTGCTTGTACGCCTTCCAAGAAAAGGGAAATCATCGCAACGGTTCGAACGGCAAGCAAATAAAGAGATAAGTTTTCCTTTTGTTTCTTTTCTTTCTTTTTCGTAGATTAAATCCACATCTCTCCAATATTCTTTTCCACAACTCATTGTAAATACCACGTTTCTTTGTAAATACCATCGTGACAATTAACTAAAAAAAGATAAATTTTAGAGATTAACTTGCTTAATGCTTCTATCGCAGTCCCTCCTTGAGGATCACGACCCGCATAGCCTTGCTACCGCGGATTAGAACTGATTCCTCGCACGATCTATTTCTAAATTTAATATCCTTATTTTTGTGTGCAGGAAAAATCAGTCAACAATCACTATACATGTGCTTACCCTTGCTCGCCACTTGGCTTTTGTATCATCACTCGCCTGGGGAGTTTCATCTGACTCCCCTGGATCCTCATGTTCAGGTCATGGAGCTTGGAGCATGTGGATTCTCCCGGTTGCTAATCAGAGTGGCGCAGCGGTAGCATGGATCCCCAGCTGACCATCTGAAGCTCTATCCTTCCAGGCCCCCTGTGTGCCTCTCGAGTTTTCCTTTTGTGAACTCGTGAGTGCCTTTTATACTGTTCACTCTTGTATACCTCTTTGTATTCTCGCAATTGCGCCATTATGGTGATGTAATATTATTGTAATATTGGATCACCCCTGGTGATAACTTTGTAATTGTACTCATGTGTTGGAATGTATAATGCACCACTTGCCTCCGTACTCTGATTCTTGCCTGTACTGATGCTTAGCGTATATACGTGAGGGTATTTCTGACCTGCGTATATACGTTGCAGTAACGTCTCCGTACCCGCAGGATCGGGGCGTTACAGTAGGTATTTGGCCAAAAGAAGTAAGTAATTTTTAGTTTCTTTTCTTTTCTTTTATTCTTTAGTTTAGAACACCAACAACACCCACTTCTTTCCATTTTCAATTTCTTTGTAAATAATCATTTTCCATTTTTCTCCACCTTCTCATTCACCACTTTCTTCCTCACTTAACTTTAACCTAATTTTTCTCTTTTCTTTTAAAGAACTAAAGAAGAACTTTAACCAAACTTTGTATCTTAAAAGAAGACTTACTAAAAAGCTTCCATCGCTAGTCCCTCCTTGTGGATCACGACCCGCATAGCCACTTGCTATTGCGGTAGAATTGAGCACTTGCACATCTCTATTATAAATCTGAAATTCTGTATTTTGTGTGCAGGTTTAAGCTCAATCAAATTTTAGCGCCGTTGCCGGGAGGGACGGTAAGCAATTCTCTTTAAAAGTTTACATTTTTGGTTAACTTTTTTCTTTGTTTTTTTTATAGATTTTAACAACAAGGAATTCTTGCTGCAGTGGACACATAAGTGGCCTTGGACTCTGCTCAAGAAAGCAGAGCCAAGAAGCCCTCAGATTTGCTACATTCCAGTGGCAAAACTGAGTGAACTACTAATCTGTATTTTTGCAGGTTGGCTAAATTGAAAATCTGAATTTCTGTAGCATTTTTTCTCCTTGTTTGACTCACTGTATATACATTTTTAACACAACAGTAAAAAGTTGATTGTAAATGCTAAAAATGATTTAGACTTTGCATTCAAGCACGTGTCTATTTCATTTCATTTTCTATTTACTGTTGAAGAGTGCTGGAGCCAAGGTATGTGTGCATAGCATTTAGTATAAGGTTCATTCTTGTATGATTGCTTGAATGTTACTTTTTTCTATATACTTGTACACTGCACTAAATTGACTTAAGGGCTTGTCCTATAAACAAGATAAGGTGGGGAAGTCATTATCCTTCCTTAGCCCACAAATAATCTCCTCACTTACTAACCCTAGCCTAACTAAAAATGAGTAGATGTTGGCCCTAGGGACATCTCGGACTCAATTAGGAGATTATCCTAAGGGGGAAAGGTGTTGGAATTTGACTCCTGCCAAATCAGTGTCTAGGAAGGGAATTAAGGGCCGAAAGCCCGAAGGTTGGTGGTTACTTAATTAAGGAACGTCTTTGACGGATAACCTCCCACCAATCTTGCCCTGACCTGGCTGATTAGCTTGTGGTCAAAGTCTGCATTATACCTCCCGTGGACAGTCTAACCAGTTAAGAGTCGTCTAGGTCATAGGTCTACCCTAAATTAGTTTAAAAAATTTTCTTTTTATTTGTTTGCTTATTTGTTTGTTTTTTTCTTTGTTTGTATTTTATTGTGTGATATGGCTTATAATAACAATTTTTTTAATTTTAATAGTAATCCATATTACACACCAACCTCTTTTTCGGATATTACCAACCCGGCATATCATAACTTTAACCAACATAGTGTGCCAGATTGGTCTAATCCGAATCAATATAACCCATGCCCCCAATCTTATAACCATAATTTTCAGAATAATTTTAACTCTTCACAGAATCAATGGGGATTCACCTCCCCCGAGTCCAATTTTCAACCAACTTGTCCTCCTTATCCACCTTGTCCACAATATTTCCAAGATTCATACTAAGTTCCACCAGTCCAAATAGAAAACTATCAATTTTGGAAATGAGTATGCGTGAGTCCAAACAAAAATCACAAAATCTGATGGACTCACAATTTCACCACCAATTCTAAAACAACACTTCATCTTTTCAACAAAACGATGAACCTATCAACTATGAAAAGATGCTTGAAGCCATAACTCAGGCTCAAAACGCTCGTAATCATGACATAGATATGATGGTCCTGTTAGCCCAAGAGGTTACACTCTCCACTTGTTTAGAGTTTTGATGATAACAAAACACTTAAGAGCTATATTGGTACTAATAAGTTTGTTCAAGATGAGTTTCAGGTTAGTACTATTTTGAAGGCCATAGTTTAGCTTTTGCAAGATTTTCTAGGTTCATGGAGCAAATAAGGCAAATGGCACAAGAAGGAATGATCATAGAAGAGAAGGCTCTAGCATGGCATTGCATGGCTCAAGACTTCAGTTTGGCTCAAGAGACTTCATTAGATTTATTTTTAGTTTTATAGTTTTGTCAAAGAATAGTGGATAGGTGAAGCTCAAATACACACACATAAATTTAATACGTTTGGTTTTTGATTTAATCAGTTTTGGATTTCAAGTACATATATCGGGTTTTGGATTTGAACCAGTTTTAGTTCTGCTGATCTGCTTGACACCCTTTTATAGTTGTTATCATAACTTTTTATTCTTATATTCAAATAACATGATTTAAATTTCATTTCAAAGATAACTTTCAGATTTAAATTTCTTATTCAATAATCATTTTCAGATTCAGATTTTAAAGATGTCAAATATTTTGTTGAACTCTGTTCTTGTTCTGAAAATAGCTTACAGTTTCTGTTTTGACACCTATCAGTGTTTTATTGATAACGTTTTAATAAAAAATGATATTGAGTTGATTTCAGTTGCATTAAAACGAAGATTTAAATATCTACAAATTATTCCTATATAGCTTATTTGAATTCAAACGTTTGCAGTCTGAAAAATGTGCTCAAAGTTGACCAATCTGTCAGATTGGCAGTAATGGCTACTTTTCTGGAGGCTGATTTTTAACATGTTTTCAAAATGTGTTTAAGTTTAAATAAAATGTGGTTAGCTGTATTAGAGGGTCAATTTCTTCCTCTTATATTCAGGTAAAACTTTTCTATGTTTACTCTTCCTAAATCCTATATAAAGGGGTCATTAGGGTAGAGGTTTTCACAACAACAAGCATTGGCAAAATATTCAAAGTTTTCAAAGGCTTTCAAAAGAGTTTGGTCCTTGGCTTTTGTGCTAAAGAATCTCTCATTCCTGAAGTTTTAGTTTCTAAACTCCCTCAAGTTCTTTTTCTTTTTCCACTTACAATATTTGAGCTTCAATTCTAACCATTGTTCTACAGGGTTCTTGTAAGGGAAAGAGGCTTTTGCAAAAGAGAGTTTGTGGTCTTTTGATCACCAAGATTGTGGAGTTGGGTACTCCGGTGTGATTGTAACTCTTTGTGAAGTTATAGTGGTTAGAAATCCTTCTGGGGAAGGCGGGGACGTAGAGCTGGGTGCTCGAACCTCGGAAAAATTCTCGGTGTTTGCGTTTGGTTTACTTGCTCTTATCTCTTGCATTATATTCTTGCTTCAATTATTTGCTTTAATTACTTGCTACAATTACTTACTCTATATATACTCATTGCTTTATTCACTTGTTGCATATTCATATTGTCAATCAAATACTCATACAATAAGATTGCATTGCGCACCTCAAACTCTTATCAAGAGGAATCACGAGGAAGGAGTTCAGAGCCCTTCATGGGGTATTCAGCTTCTAGTCTTGTTTGGGTTGATTGTTGCATCATAAATTTTTAATTGTGCATTGATTAACATTATCACCTATTCACCCCCCCCCCCCCTCTAGGTGATTTCAATTGGTATCAGAGCTTGGACTCTAGGTTTGTTGACACTTAAAAAAGACAAGATTCTTATTGGTCCGAACAATGTCTAAACTTGTTGACATTTACAAAAGACAAGTGACAGACGAGCTGAAGACCAGTTTTCACCCATCTCCGAGGGACAAGGAAGCAACTTGGACTCCACTTATCCAGCAAGCAGACAGTGAACCCGGATAGTTTCTAAACAGACCTCAGCAGGTCTAAGGTGCTAGCACTTAGCATCGCATGAGCCCAAAGGGATAGCCTCGCTTGAGAGGCTAATATCACTCGACTTCGCCTCAAAGCCTCGCCAGGAAGCTAACTTGCAACTTCGCCACAGAGGACTTCCAGCTCCGCCAAAGGGTTTCTTTCGGACTTCGCCAGAAGCTGCCTCTAGCTCCGCTACGATCTCAATGCGGGCAGCTCCGCTGTTGGTCTGCTATGGTCAACCTTTGACCAATCAAATCTCCGGATGAGATCGGATCCAATCAGATCAAATCCAATTAAGATCAAATCAGAGATCAAATTTGGCAGTTGATTGCCACAATCTCTTGACTCTTCTAAAACGAGTAAGAAGATCAGGGAAAATCCTCCAACGATATGGAAAGGATCAAGAAGGTCAACCGACCTACCAATTCTAGCTTCGCAGAAGCTGATCCTAGCCTCGCAGCAAGGCTACTTTCCAGATTCAAACAGATCCGATTCAATCTGTTTCCATATCTTCGAGGGACGATTATACCCTTGCTCTCCCTATAAATAGCCCACCAGGGGCACAAGACAGACACACGCGCAGACCACGCACATATACAAGAGGACTCCACAAGCAGAGGCTTCTTCATAAGCACTGTGCGCTCTCGAATTCAGAGACCTTTTAGAGAATTGCTTTCTCTATCCAGGGTGTTGATACCCTAACATCGTCCTTCTTCTCAAGGAATCTCCGAAACCAGGCGAGAAGGAATTCCTAATTGAAGGTGATTTTGAGAAGCAGCAAGAGGGTTCTACCAACCTTCTATTCTCTGATTCCCGGAACCAGGCGAGAAGGGAATCTCATCGCTCGCATCGTCAAAGGGACAAAGTGGTCGCGCGCTGACCAGACTCCTATCGGCACACTTCTCCAGAATCTCTGAGGAGATCTACTTGTAATCTTTTTAAGAATACTTGTAATTTAGCTCCTCAAACTCTTTTTTGTAAGTTTTCCCCTTTGCGAACATAATGGAAAACAAGATGGCGACTCCGCTAGGGAAGAAATTCTCCACTGCCGAGAATCAAGTGTCGCAATGCGACGAACAGACCTTCGGGTCTAACTCTGAATTCAGAAAAGCCGGTGCAGCCAGAGCCCCTCTGGCTAAATCTTCAAGGAAAGTCTCTGCGGAGACAGAAAAGGTTCTCTGTGAACCTACTGCGGTTATTTGGCGCAATAAGGAAGCACGTCCGCAGTATGATTCCTTTACTTGTGAGAACTTGGTGGTTCAGTTCGATCAAGAAAGATTTGAAGAAGTCCTCTCTGGGGGTGGCCCAATGCTTCGAGCACGGAAGCATAGGAAGGTTTCCACGACCAAGGTTTCAAAGCAGAAACTGGAAGCAGAATTCTGCCAACACCCCTCAGCCTCGCGTGTGGCTAATCAGGTTCCTTGCGAACCTAAGTCTCCTCTGCCAAGGCGGGTATGGAAGCCTAAACAGAAGTCTTCAACCGAAGCTTCAGGCGTAGCTACGCCTAAACCGCGCCCCTCTCGCGAAGAAAAAGGCATGATGTCTGTCTGCTCCAATCATAAAGTTACGACGGCAATCATACCATCGTCTAATTCAAGAGCAGCAATGCCTCGCACCGGCCTCGTTCTCATGAGCAAAGCTACTGTACCACAGCGTACGCGCAGGGTCCATGACCGCAAAGCTGAAGCCAAAGTCTTATCTAAGGCTAATTGCCTTCGCAGCAGCATAGCGGGTAAAGCGCAACAGCGTGCTCCGCTTTCCAGTGCGTCAAGCACTAAGCTCACGCCTGATGGCGAAGCTAGAACCAAAGCACCACTCAGTGCTAATCCCATCTGCAGGGATAAAAGAAGCAGGACATCGTCCTATGTGCGATCCAAAAGAGCCCTTGCGCTCGATTGCAGAGACCCAACCAGGTCTGATTTGAGGAAATTGTTGACGGATAGACAATCCTCTTCCCCCTGTTGTCAACAAGTGGGATGTCAGCTGGTGACACTCCACTCGGTCCATTGCTGGCTGGGACCAATCCCCGCCACGCCTCCAAGACGACGGTCAGTTTTTGATCGACTATCGGTACAGGCCCCGAGGAAGCATCGCAGAAGGAGCACCTCACGAGATCCAGCCTCTGCATCCGTCAACATGACTGGGAGAGGACGAGAGTTATGCGGAGGAAGTCAAACATCTGACAACACCCGCAGCTTCCCAGATCCAGACTATAGCCCAGGCTTAGGCGAAGTCTTGGTACATGAAGAAGGTGTTTTTCGAAATACCAGATCCAGGGTGGTGATACCCTACGCTTATGAGCAGCCTTCTTCCTCGACGGCCCTAGCCTCGCCAGAACCCAGAAGATCAGTCCAGTCATCTGATGAAGAAGATGAAGACAATGGGTACGCCTCATCGGCGACAGTTAGCTCGGCGCGAACAGACAGAGCATCAGTCAATATGGCTGATAATGTTAACGACGACCTCCGTCGGCGTTTGAAAACTCAGGAGCAAACTTCCAAGACTCAGCAAGAAGCCCTGGACAATATTCAACAGATGCTTGCTCGACTCCTCAGCAATCGGAATGACAATGATGCCAGGAGCAATCACGATGAGGAGGAACACTTCAGCAATGAGCAACCAAAGCCGGAGAAATCCAAGGAGGGTTCTTCCTTAGACGCCGAAGTCCTCAAGGGCCTCCAAGCTCAAATCTCATCCCTAGCTCAGAGGGATGAATTAAAGAAGGTAGGGGCAGTCCGTCCTTATCCGCTGGAGTGGGATTCGGTGCCATATCCACCGAAGTTCAAACCGCCAACGTTGCATACCTATGACGGAAAGAGCTCGCCAAATCAGCACATCTACTACTTCCGGTCTCAGACTGGTAATGTTATAAGCAATGACGCCATCATGGCTAGGCTATTCATTGGCACCTTAAAGGGGGTGGCATTTGACTGGTTCCAAAGTCTCCCTCCGGGCTCTATCAATTCCTGGACCGACCTGGAAACCCGGTTCCTCTCTCGTTTCTATGAGGACGATACCGAAGTGACCATGGACAAGCTCCTCTCCACTGTGCAGAGGAAGGGCGAATCTGTCCGTGACTACATTGAACGGTTCAGAAACTTATCCTTGATGTGCCCAGCAGGGATGCCACTACCCATGCTCTTACAGACATGCAGACACAACTTCCTAGACCAAGTGAAAGTTCGCATGGGGGCTGTCAAAGCCCACACCTGGAAAGAATTGGTCGAACAAGCAGAGATAGCCGAGAAGTCGGCTAAAAAGTTCGAACCATCCGCCCCTAGAGGCAAGTGGGGGATGAACAATAAAGGGCGTAGCGACCCACCGCAATCTTCTCAAGCTAAAGGCAAAGAGACTATGTCTGTGGAGTTATCCGGAGATATGCAGTCGAAGGCCAAGAAGAGTGGCTTCAACAATCAGGAGCCTAAGTTCCCTCCAAAGCAGTACTCCTTCAAAGACGATCAGGTGGTCACGATATTCCATCTGCTCCACAAAGGGAACAAAATGAAACTGCCAGATGCTCGGCGTCCCAATGAGATAGGGTGCACCAACGACCCCAAATATTGTCTCTACCATAGGATGATTCACCATCCTACTGACAAGTGTTATGTCCTCAAAGATAGAATTCAAGCCTTGGTCGACGCCGGGGTTCTGACATTGAAGACGGAACAGAAGAAGGTTACTGCCAATATGGTGACCCTCGAGTTCGGCAAAGCTCCAAAGGTCACAGTTCCTGACGGGACTTATTCAGTCCCTGCGCCACGGTTGGAAGTCAAGCATCCTCCAGCTACAGCTCAAAACAATAAGGGTCTTGTTCCCTTAACATTGGAGACAGGAGAAGTCATGTGGGTACACCCGGACCTCGTCCAAGACGTACAGCGGGATTCAAAGCAGCCCAACTCAAAGGGCAAATCTTGCAATGTTATCTCCATCCTGCCAAACGACGGCAATCTTACATCGGCTTCCCTCAGTGATTCCGAAGGAGAAAAGCATGCTTGCGCAGCGCAAGCCGATGAGCCTCAATAGACGGGCACCCGATCCGGAAAATCATACTTGAGGCAGTATGAAAAGTCTACTGACGAGATACAACAGCAAACAACGTCAGTACCAATGTCAGCACCCACTCCACTTCCAACCAAGGGAAAAGAGAGGCCTAAGGAGGTACGATTCGACCACGTGTTGAAGAAACCATCAGGCCAAGGGTTTGATACGCCCTTTCGGTTTGACATATTGGCTCAGCTGGCCAATATCCCAGCTCGTATCACTATACACGAGCTCCTTCGTCTCTCAAAAGAAACAAGAGAAGCACTCAGGGATGCGCTAGCCAATTCAGAATCCTTTCTGACATGCATCCCTGAGATCCCTAACGACGACGTTCAGTCTCCTTGCCCAGAATGTCATCATGCACAATCAAAGGTGCTCTCTATTACATTCACAGCAGAAGATATGCTTCTCAAAGACAACAAGCACGATCGACCTCTGACTACACCGGATATATCGGTTCAACATGCATTGAAAGAATACAAGTCGTCTGCACTCAGCATCATCCCCAAAAGGCTTCTCTATTTCCTCGGCATACCGTTGTACAGGTTGTCCGCAACCACTACTACAATATACGATTTCAATGCCGGGAGCAGTCATCCACTGGGGAAAATTCGACTCCGTTGCAGAATCGGGAGTCTGAAGTCAGAAGTGACATGCTATGTCATTGATGCTGACACATCATATAACCTGCTGCTGGGACGGCCATGGATCCATGCCAACTGGATCGTTCCCTCTACTCTCCACCAGTGCTTCAAATATGTTGAAGATGATGCGACAGTACGAACTGTCTTTGCTGAAAGGCAACCATTCAAAGGGGTGGAAAATTACTTCACTGACGCTCTCCTGTATCAAGAGGCCGGTGGAACACCTAAAGAACCATTGCCGGACGATGATGAAAGCGGCAATGAGGCGGATTCAGAATCCGAAGCAGGCATGCCAACCATTCTGATTGGTGAACCAATTATAGCATGTCTCAATAATCCCCTATGTAATACTCCTTCAGAGGGTGAAAGTGAATGGGTAATTAATGATAATATTTCTTTTGATTATCCTGCGACTGTTGGGCTATTTGAATCCATTAAGGATAGCTCTCTGCATATGCCCCTACATAAGCCAAGTGCGTCCATTACGCCCATGAAATCCGCAGAAGGAGCCGTCTTGGTAATCCCGCCATCCAAAGAAGGTCAGTTACTGATAATCTTCGGTAGAACCCAACCACGGGGACCCACGGTCGCAGATTCAAGTTCAGATTCAGACACTCCATAATTCTTTCATTACGCGCGGCCAGCGCGCCATATTATGAAGAAAATGGGGTACGACCTAAAGCATGGAGGAGGCCTGAATTTTGGAAAAGGAAGGCGCGGTTTGATGCGGAACTTTGTGCCTAAAGGGAAGCCTGCAAATTACTATGATAGTACACGTAGGGGGTTAGGGTATGTTACACCCACGTCGTCAGCAACGGTTCAAGCCAAGAACGATGGATCAGTTCCATCACATTCAGCCTCATCCTCCGAGTGGGATTCAGATGTCAGTATAGGAGGAATGTTGAAAACCTCACTGCTAATATGACCTCAAGCAGTCAATTGGAGCCCGCAGAAGCCACTGACGAGGAGCCATGGGCCCAGCAATTGGACCTCTAATGGGAAAAGCGATTCGAACTGCGCGAGCCACCTACTGAAGACAAGGTGATGCAGATCAACTGGGTAGTCAAGACCACCCTAAGCCCATCTTTATAAGTGAAAGCCTATCACTTACAGAAAGGGAAGAATTAATAATACTCGTAAGAGAGTATATAGACGTCTTCGCATGGAGCTACGAAGACATGCCCGGACTTGATCCACAGGTCGCTATGCACCGTCTAAACATCAAGCCCGACATCAAGCCAGTCAAGCAGCAACAACGTCGGTTTCGCCCGAACATTATGGAAGCTATTGAAGCCGAAGTTCACAAGCTCATCGCATGTGGCTTCATCCGGGAGGAACAACATCCAGATTGGGTAGCCAACATCGTCCCCGTCCTCAAAAAGAACGGGAAAATACGGATCTGCATCGACTATTGTGATCTCAATACGGCCTGTCCTAAAGACGAATTCCCATTACCCATCACTGACGTCATGATTAACAACACATGCGGGTTCGAAAGGATGTCTTTCATGGACGGCTTTTCAGGATACAACCAGATTAAGATGTATCCCGACGACGAGAAGCATACTTCGTTCCGAACACCATTGGGGGTATACTGCTACACTGTAATGCCCTTCGGACTGAAGAACGCCGGAGCCACCTATCAGCGGGCAATGAGTACAATCTTCCGCGATCATCTCCGAAAAACGGTGGAGTGCTATGTCAACGACATTGCCGTCAAAAGCCGCAACAAGAATGAACATCTTCGCGACCTGAGAACGATGTTCGACATAATGCGGGCTCATCAACTGAAAATGAATCCGACGAAATCCTTCTTGGGAGTTCAAGTGGCAAGTTCCTTGGGTTTATTGTCACATCAAAAGGGATTTATCTTGACCCAGACAAAGTCAAAGCCATTCAGAGCATGCATCCACCGAGGAATCTCAAAGAGCTCAGAGGCTTGCAAGGCAGGCTGGCTTATATCAGAAGATTCATTGCAAATCTCTCAGGCCGCTGTCAACCGTTCACCCGACTCATGAAAAAGGGTGCTTCTTTCGTATGGGATCAAGCTTGCCAGGAAGCTTATGAAGACATCAAGAGATACCTCACAAAGCCTCCAGTCTTAGTGGCCCCTATATCAGGGAAACCATTCTTGCTTTATGTAAAAGCTATGGACTACTCTCTCGGTGCCCTCCTCGCTCAAAAGGACGACAATGGCCACGAGCAGGCCATTTTATCTGAGCAGAACTCTCATAGGAGCGGAATCTCGCTACAACCCTATCGAGAAAGAGTGTTTAGCTCTCGTCTTCACTGTTCAGAAGACACGACATTATTTGGTCGGCCAGACCATACATGTCATCTCCAGAGTAAACCATTGCGTCTTCTCATGACGAAGCCAGGATCATTGAATTCAAGATTGGCTAAGTGGGCACTTTTATTGTCTCAATACGACATGATCTTCACCCCTCAGAAGGCGGTTAAAGGCCAGGCCCTTGCAGAGTTCTTGGCTGCTCATCCAGTTCTGGAACATTCAAAACTTCACGAAGATATCCCTGATGAAGTCTTCGAGTCTTATGCAACCTCAGAAGAGGAAGTATGGCAGATGTTCTTTGATGGAGCATCGCGAATGGGCCCTAAAGGCAAGATTATTGCCAGAGTGGGGGTTGTGTTTATCTCCCCACAGAATCATGTCCTGCCCAGAGCATTTTCTCTGACAGAATCATGCTCCAACAATGTAGCAGAATATAATGCCCTGCGCATTGGTCTTCAACTCGCCCATGAAATGGGGGTACGCTACCTCGAAGCCTAGGGCGATTCAAAACTGATCATCAATCAGGTTAAAGGCGAATATGAAGTCTGCCATGAGGACTTGGTGCCTTATTATCACACGGCCGTTGAATTGGCCAACCTATTTGAAGGCTTCTATATCGGGCATGTGTCTCGATCTCAAAATACCAAGGCGGACGCTCTTGCTGCATTAGCAACAACACTAGGCTTGCCAGCCGACACCGAGTATCACCTCACAGTCGCAACTCGACATCTTGTATGCTCTAAGCATATGTTAAGAACCCGAGAAGTTTATAATGTCTCCACAGATCATGAACCAAGAGACTAGCGCTTTCCTCTCATTGACTATGCTTTGCACGGTCTGCTTCCAGACGATCCTAAAGAAGCGGCGTCCGTCAGACGAAGGTCTCTCCGTTTCTACTACGATCCGACTCTGAAGACACTTTACCGTCGTTCATATGACGGTGTCCTCCTCCGTTGCCTTTCCAATTCAGAGGCACAGGAAGCGCTCCAAGAAGCGCACGACGGCACTTGCGGAGCTCATCAGCCAGGTCCAAAGCTTAAAGACAGGTTGCATAGGCTGGGATATTATTGGCCGACTATGATAGCCGATGCCATCCAATATGCACGAAGGTGTAAAGCAGGTCAGATTCATGCAGATTTCATACACCAGCCTTCGGAGCTGCTCCACCCAACTGTTTCTTCATGGCCATTCGAAGCATGGGGAATCGACGTCGTAGGGCCGATTAGCCCCTCTTCGACAAAAGGACACCGGTTTATCCTGGCAATAACCGACTACTTTTCAAAATGGGCGGAGGCTATACCACTAGTTGAAGTCAAAACCTCTAATGTGGTTAACTTCATCAAGCACCATGTCATTCATCGATTTGGTGTCCCTAGGCGGATCATTCACGACAACGGTCCCCAATTCATAAGCCAAGTATTCTATCGGTTCTGCGATAAATACCGAATTCAGAATGTGGCTTCAACTGCCTATAATCCCGCCGCTAACGGCTTGGCAGAAGCATTCAACAAAACGATCATCAAGCTACTCAAGAAATTCGTCTCCTCGAACAAGCGAGATTGGGACGAAAAGCTTGGTGAATGTCTTTGGGCCTACCGAACCACGGTTCGGACACCGACAGGCAATACGCCTTTTTCCCTGGTATATGGGTGCGAAGCAGTCATCCCGTTGGAAATCCAGATGCCATCATTGCGAGTCGCTCTGACCACCAAGAGCACATCAGAAGACAATGATCGATTGCGTCTTCAAGAGCTAGAAGCCTTAGATGAGAAGCGGCTACAAGCTCAGCAGCATATCGAGCTATATCAAACTCGAATCTCAAAAGCCTTCAATAAGAAGGTCAAACAGAGAGTCTTCCAAAAGGAGACCTGGTTTTAGCCGTCAGACGACTGATGATTATGACGCACAAGACCAAAGGCAAATTTCAGCCTAAATGGGAAGGACCGTTTGTAATAGAAACAGTCTATTCAAACGGAGCATACCGCCTCATGACTTCAGATGGCGACCTACTCATAATGCCGATCAATGGCAAGTTCTTAAAGTATTATCCTTAATCAAGGATCCTTCTCATAATCAAGTTAACACTACACCTCTGATCAAGATCTCCGTGTCCAAAGTACACACAAAGAGAGCCTTTCTCTTCCTCCAAGCGAGATCACACAACCATAAACCAGTAGGAACCTGGCCATACACTGGTTGTCTTAAAGGAGAGTCAGGGTTACACATACGTTAACCAGACGATCCAATATCCTTAACGATTAAGGACAGAGGAAAATGTTGGCTTTTAAGCCCAACATAAGTCCTCGACAACTCATCATGCTGAGGGGAATAGCATGGCTAGACCAATTCAAATGGTAGTTGGTAAAGGCATATCAAACCCGTTGACAGCTGGGGATTTGCTAAAAATCCTAAGGGACCAGTTCCCGTTTGATTCCCTCGTTCCTCCCCGTGAGAGCGAGACCTTCAAAGTCACTTACCAATTCTCATCCATAGAAAGGTAAGACCACATATACATTTCGTTGTTACGTTAACATTAAACCTATGACAGTGATTCCCTCATTTCTCCCCGTGAGAGCGAGACCTCCAAAGTCACTTACCAATTCTCATCCATAGAATGGTAAGACCACATATACATTTCGTTGTTACGTTAACATTAAACCTATGACAGTGATTCCCTCGTTTCTCCCCGTGAAAACGAGACTTCTCCCAAATTCCACTACAAACTCGATACTTGTTGACATCTACAAAAGACAAGCATCACCAACCTTGAGCTTGGTGGCGTCTCAATCGGTTATGTCATTGCAACCTCTGAACCAGCAGACAGCTAAGTCTCAACCCTGAGCCCTATTGACATTTACAAAAGACAGGTCTCGATACTTGTTGACATCTACAAAAGATAAGTATCACCAACCTTGAGCTTGGTGGCGTCTCAATCGGTTATGTCATTGCGACCTCTGAACCAGCAGACAGCTAAGTCTCAACCCTGAGCCCTGTTGACATTTACAAAAGACAGGTCTCGATACTTGTTGACATTTACAAAAGACAAGTATCACCAATTTTTGAGCTTGGTGGCGTCTCATTCGGTTATGTCATTGCGACCTCTGAACCAGCAGACAGCCAAGTCTCAATTTTGAGCTTGTTGACATTTACAAAAGACAAGTCTCAACCCCGAGCCCTGTTGACATTTACAAAAGACAGGTCTCGATACTCGTTGACATTTACAAAAAACGAGTATCACCAAATTCTGAAGCTTGGCGGTGTCTCAATCGGTTATGTCATTGCGACCTCTGAACCAGCAGACAGCTAAGTCTCAATTCTGAGCCCTGTTGACATTTACAAAAGACAGGTCTCATCTTTCGATCCGACAAGGACCGGTTTCGGGCTTGGTGGCGTCTCAACCAGTTACGTCATTGCGACCTCTGAACTGACAGATAGCCAAGTCTCATCATCCAGCCCAACAAGGACTATGTTATCAAGAAATTGCAATACAATTTGGAACCGCAATTCAGAAAGAAGAACAAGATTGGAGATTCGACAGAAGAAAATTTTTTTCATTTATTCTAAAAGGATAAAGTACATGGAGCTACAGGCGCACACTGTAAGATCTGAGCCGCTCTCCAAGGGAGTCCAGCCTCGTCCTCCTGTCATCAGCAGCCTGGGCAAGCGCTTGTGACCTCAGCTCGGCCTCATTGAAAACCATTGCCTGGGTCAAACGAGCTTCAACCTCCGCCAAAGTTGCCCTCTGTGACAATCCCTGCCGTGAGAGCTCTCCATTTTGGGCCTTAAGCTGCTCAAGCCGCGTAGTTTCTTCAAGACGCACCAGTTTAGCCTTGGATAAAATAAGATTTGCTTTCCTGATCATTTCCTCAGCCTTCCCAATCTTGTCTTCAGCGTCAAGAAGAGCACTGGTAGAGGCGTCAATCGCACTTCCGACCTCTGCCTGCCTTGTTTCCAAGGATTTCAAGTCAGAAGAGATAGCCTTAGCAGCCTCTTGAGCGGCAAGCCGGGCCTCGTGCTTTTGAGCGACAAGATGCGCAAATCGCTCATCAACTAAAGACTCCGGTCCAAACAGCGGAGACGGTGCCATTCCTCTACATCCTTCTCAAATTCATCTACCAGGAGTTCCAAAGCAGTAGCCTGGTGATACCCCTCAAAATCCCGAATACTTTCGATGCCACGGGAGAGGACCACCTTTAACTTTGAGAACGGCATAGTCGAGCCCTTCAAAACCAGGTCGATAGTTCGCCCTAAGCCTTTATAAAAGCTATCACGAGGTCACCTATATAGTCGTTCTCAACCTCAGCCACTTCGGGTAGAGAGGTAACTTCAGAGAAATCCACCAGCCTAGTCGACACTATCGTGGAAGGAGCAATGGGAACATCAACAGCAGGGCAGATTGTCAGTGATCTCTGCGGAGTCTTCATGGAAATCAGTGCGCTAGCCACCGTTGAGGTAGGGCTGACAACCATCTCCTGAACAGCAGGCTCAACTACCAGAGTTGGGGAAGTAGGGCTGGTAATCACCCTCAGCTCCACACTTGGCAAAATTGTCGGCACCTCACTCGTTGATATAGCTGGGAGTGAGGACACCTCCGGAACTGCTCCCCTTTCAACCTCTGGTCCTTCGACTGACTTGGGCCGATAAGAAGGCAGGTCACCGTACAGCGCATCCAGCACAGCAGCATCCGCCGCGGTCGAAGCGCTCATGTCACCCCCTTGACCCTTCGGGGAAATCTTCTGGTTCTCTTGAAGCTGATGCATCTTGAGGCTGAACACCTGTAACAAGACTGCGGTTAGTCGGGACACTACATACAGAAGAAGCCAAGAGGTTAGCATAATACCAAAGGATGATGTCGCCTCAAACATATCGTCAGCCACATCAGTCTCCAGGGGCTCCATCGGAAAATTTTTGCCAGAATCAGCACGAATAGCCGGCTCGCTTTCGCTTGCCGAGTATCCTGTGGACCACCCGATAGAGCTTGATGCCTCAGGACTTCCTTTAGAAGTCCCAGCGCCCGAGGGACCAATGTCGGCCACATCACCTCCGGACTCTTCCGGACGGGCAAAAGAACCAGCTTCAGTCCCATAAGTAAATAGGGATCATAATGTTCCCCTTGCTCTCCAGCTGCGTCAGCTCCTACAATCAAGAAGGATTGATAATAAGTCAATGGGAACACACAAAAAAGCGTATTATATGGACGGGGTTAATCTTACCCAGACCCGGAGCGAATTCACTGCTAGTCGGTTCAGCAACCGACGGTCCAGCCGCTAATGAGGCAGTAGGAGGAATCACTGTAGAGGGATGACCCTCTACGACAATCGTTGGAGCTTGGCGGCAGGGCTTCTTCGCCAATGATTTCCTACGAGAGCTACCTGCCCGCTTTCTTTTGAAGTGGACTTCGGAATCCTCTTCCTCCACTTCTTCTATACAGCGAGAGGGAGCCGTCCCCATCACACCAGAGCCAGTTGCAGGAGTCTCAGCCCCCGCTCCCACCTCGAAGCGAGGACTCTCGGCATCTGAGGCCTCGCTGTCTTCCATAGCAACAAACTCCTCTATACCTGGAGTGCGAACCCTTTTGCCTTCCCTTTTATCAGAAGCCTTCTGTCTCAGCCGTTGAGAAATTAACTTCACACCAGAACTGTTCACCTTGAATTCGAGAGGTGTGGAGTTGGAAGTGGCGTACCACTGGCAAAAACACAGGGTCATTAGGAGATTGGGATTCTTTAACGGCGTACGCAGCCGCGCCCCGGTACCGCCTGCTGTAAAGAATCGCCAAGCACGGGCCCCATCAATAAGGCTCCCCATGAAAGCCAAATTGAGATTCGGGTTGCCCACGTACAGTTGGTCATACCCAAACTGACGGGCAAACCGACTTAGAACATAGGCTCCAGATAGCAGGTGTCCCCGCTTCTATACAATAAATGCGAGGGCTGAATGCTGACCAGCCACTCAAAAATTCCCCGGCTCAGGGACGAATGCCCCTCCCCCGCATCTTTGAACTCTTCCCCTTAGCCTGCACCCCGAATACGGGGAAAACAGCGGAAGAGACTATAGACGTCATAGCGACGTACTAATTTACGGGCCTCAGCCACGTATTTCTTCTGCCATGAGCATCCTTCGAATCGGCGAAGGAGCGCCATTCGAACATCCTGCGGGGGATCCTCTCCAGTTTCGATTAAAGAAGGACAATGCAAGGCGAACCACGCCATCAAGTAAGTATACGGCAGACCTATTCTGGGGTTAGGTCCGTCGCGGGGCAAAATGGTCCCCTTTCCACGCTTCGTCGTTGGTGGCCTGCAAAAAGCCTCCGTCAATGCACAAAGGCCTCTCTGGATACAGCACACCATGGCCGAAAGAAGTCCCAGAGGGCGATCATGAACCAAACGAACAGCGGGCAGCAAAACATTCGGATGAACGATGTCACCCAAAGAAGACGGCACCACGCATCTCTTCAGCCAGACTGTTAGGAAACCAGCCAGAAGTGCCTTCCGGGACATCGGCCTGCGAGCCTGATGATGGAAGCTCCGGAGGACATCACCCTGTCCATAGGGACCATTGTCTTCCTGCATAACTAAATCCCCTTGGGAGTGCTTTTGCTTCCGGTCAAAGATGTCTTCATCAGCAACTCCGCAATGTGCTGCCTCAGGAGCATTCTCCATATCTGAGAACAAATAGTCTCCCCAGCTTTTCAAGCTACAGGAGGTCCCTTATTGCCCCCATGCATACTGGAGCAAATATACAAGTGGCACATTAGCTCCCTGTAGGTCTCGAACAAGGCAGGCTCCTGCTTCTCCAGAAGAGCCAACTCCGCCTCGCACGGGAAATATTCTTCATAGGGAAGAGACCCAAAAGGCAGAGCAGAGACTTCCCACATCTCATGCAAGGCCATACCCAACTCACCGACAGGGGTGAAGAAAGTCCCCGAGGCTGGGCAATACAATTCAAAAATGGCATAAAAGCACGCCACGTTCATCTCAATACCGTGGCAGGTCGCCCTGACGGCCTCGTAGAGGTTCAGCCTCTCCAAATCCTCCTCGAAATGAGTAAGGATGTAGGTAGTCAAATTCACCCACCATGCCTTCGGAGGGTGAACCCAACCTGGAGTCCTGAAGTCAGTAGCCGGGTAGTTCCATTAACCTTGAAGAATTGGTTGCCAAAGGTTAACGCCACTGCAGGATTTTCTCCCACTGGGATGTCTCGCGACACATTCCCAGAATGCAGGCCCATTATGCAATGAGGAGGCCCCGCTCTTGCATAACCAGGAGATTGAAGCATCAATTTTCCTATGTGAACGGAGTCAGCACTCCGGCTCACTTCCCACGACATCTTCCGAGCCTGCGTCACGCACTGGAAGGAAGACAAAGAAAAATGGCGCTTGTTGGACGGAAGATAGAACCTCTCGCCATCCAACTGAAAAATCCACTGCCCTTCCCCTGCATGTAGTTGGTGGTCAGGGTCTGGTGCGGCATCCCCGAACATGAAATCGGGCTTCCTATAAACTCGACGGTCGACATCTTCAAGGGGAGCTGTGGTCAGGATACTCCTCGTGGTATATTGATCACCACCATGAATAAGCGTATCTCTGACGAGAGAACTCCGCTCACTGCACAGAGAAGCCTGCCCTTGAAATTGCAAGCTCATATTGCCATCCGATCCCATGGTCATCCCGAACAGGTTGTTTGAGGGACCAGGAGTATAGTGCACTGCAAGAACAAAGAGAAACTGCGATTAGTTCATCAGCCGAAAGAGGGCTAAAACCAGAAAGCAAAATTTGACAAGGCATAGCCTCGCCCTCTGAGCGAGACTGGCCTAACGATAGCTTCGCTTAGAAGCTTAGCTTCGCAGCTGCAGTAAAACTCCGCGCCACAAAGACAGGATGCAGGAAAACATCCAAGTGTTAGCTTCGCTTTAGAAGCTTAACTTCGAACGACAGGATGTGACAAAACTTCGAAGGATAACTTCGTCAGAAGGGCATTACGGTCCTTTTCTGTCAAATTTCAAAGGACAGCTTCGCATCCTGTCATTCAACAGGATGTGAACCACCTAAAGGTTAACTTCGCTTGGAAGCTTGAAGAAGAACTCTTCAGTTCTTGGATTCCCGATCAAGAAATCAAGGTAAAATCAGGGAATGGGACTCCCTAAAATCATGAGACCATGATTGTTCTCATGTTGGATTTATCCAAAGACAGCCAGAAATCGGCTTTAAAGGGGAAACGGCAGTCTCTAATCAAAAGGGAAAGTTTCCTACCGGCGATTGGTCGTTCGATGACCGGAGGAGGAGAAGGACCCTCCGCTGCAGAAGTTGCCACTTCTTTTCCCGCTCGTCTCTTGGGCGCCAATGAAAAGCTGCGAAAGCTTTCAAACTCTTTAAAATGGAAAGGAAAGAGGAATAAGAAGAGGCTAAAGGTCTCTAAAAATTTCAAGTGAAGAGATCTGTCCTCTCTACAGTTCAATCGGACTTTTATAGGCCAATGAGCGCCTGAAACGACGCCTCGAAAACAGTACAGGCTGTCGTTTCAAATTAATTCGAAACGCCACCTAAAGCGCCTTCCCGAGAAGCGCTGATTCAGCCACTAAGGCTTAACTTCACCAATGAACCAAAGTGCGGACTTCGCACAAGTTCATCAAGAACTTCGCCAAAAGGGTTGCCTTAGCCCGCTAAAGGCACAGTTCGCCAACATGCCAGTTTCACGCGAAGCTCATTCAAAAAGGACCTTGTCCTTAACTCTGCACAAAGTTTAGCCCCACTATGGCCAAATTTTCAATGAAGGCAGGCAAAAATCAGATGAGCAGAGGATAAACTTTCATTGATTTAAGAGCAAAGGTACATTGATATTACATCAAGGTTTTGTTTCATACAACAGAATCAGTTGCTCAGCAAGATCATTTACGCAAAAGGCGTACAAGTGGTTTTATCTGCTTCCAGACCAGACCAACTGGACACGAAAGGCCTTCCTCTTGCACAAGGCCGTAACCAGTTGTGTCACGAGGACACTGCCATAATTCTCCACAAAAATGGTACATTTTGCCACCAGGAGGCTGGATCACCAAAGTTGAAAGTTGGCAATGAACTTATCACCGCCAACACGATAGATCACCTATAATGGGAATTGGCAGTGATGTCAGTGATCTCACAGGTGTGACATCCGCCTTCCCGAAGTGGATCATCTCGGATAAGCGGCTACCAGCCTCACCTCAGAACGAATCATCTCGTATAAGAGGCTGCCAATAGCCTCTGGGACACACATCAGCTGCCCCAAGTTGTTCCTCCTGCTTAAAAGTAAAGCTTCAACCGGGGAAGCATAAGGCAACTTTTCGGTCTCTTTCATCAAGATACAAGATCGGCGAATATAGCTCACTGCAATGCAAAATTGGAGCAAGTTAGCAGTTAAACACAGAAGACACTGCAAAAGCGTTAAAGCCGAGTTCCCTGGAGCAAAGCAATCCATTTCAGTTAAAGCAGAAGATAAGCCTCGCTTGCACAGTGATGATGGGCTAGCTCAGCAAACGCCAAGTCCTAACCTCGCCTATATGGCTAAGCCAGACTGATCCTATGGGACACAGTCTTAGCCTCACCTATATGGCAAGACTGGCTCAACTTTGAAGATACCAAGTCCCAAGTTCTGCCTGTGCAGTGGACTTAACATGCAATGATCTTTCTGTGATCAAGTCAGAATGATAGCTTCGCTGGGAAGCTATGCTGAAATCCTTCTCCGCAGATCAGTTGAATGGAGAACAAGGGAAGTTAATCCCTGAAGCAGCTGTTAAAGCTGAATTAAGGGAGATGAATTCCCTAAAATCGGTGAAGTCGTTAAACGATCAAGACTTATCGGTCCTTGGCCGGGTAATAACCAGAGTGGGCATTCCCACTACTTCAGAGATTTGAGTATCTCTCTCAACCAAGAGAAGAGGAGAAGAGCAGATCACTTCTCTTCAGAGGACCTCAAGTGTCCTATTTATAGGCCCCATGGCCTGGGCGCTGCCGCCTCAAGCGTGGAAGCACGAGCGCATTTAAGGCATTTACTGCGCCTTGAGAAAAGGGACGGTTTCCCTTGGAACCGTGCAAAGGAAGAAGCGTCTCCCTCATAAAGGCACTTATTGCGCCTTGAAGAAAGGAATATCCTCCCTTGGAAACGTGCAAATCGGAGAATATCTCCCTCGATCAGCACGAAGAAAGGAGTAATCCTCCTCGTAACCGGCCCACGGCAGTTGGCCTCGAGAAAGCGACAGATGTTCCAGAGCGAACTTATCTAGCTGCGAAGCTACCCAGACGCGAGTCTACATGATTCCTCGGTGAATCTACATCACAAAGCAGGATTTAAAGCGAAGCTGAACTTAACCATTATGGCGACGTTCATACTCCACACACCACCAGTCAAAGCAGTTCAAAGTGTTTCGAAGTCTGAGCTATTGCAGACTTTCGAAAACTTTGAAGGGGGTCTTGTTGACACTTAAAAAAGACAAGATTCTTATTGGTCCGAACAATGTCTAAACTTGTTGACATTTACAAAAGACAAGTGACAGACGAGCTGAAGACCAGTTTTCACCCATCTCCGAGGGACAAGGAAGCAACTTGGACTCCACTGATCCAGCAAGCAGACAGTGAACCCGGATTGTTTCTAAACAGACCTCAGCAGGTCTAAGGTGCTAGCACTTAGCATCGCATGAGCCCAAAGGGATAGCCTCGCTTGAGAGGCTAATATCACTCGACTTCGCCTCAAAGCCTCGCCAGGAAGCTAACTTGCAACTTCGCCATAGAGGACTTCCAGCTCCGCCAAAGGGTTTCTTTCGGACTTCGCCAGAAGCTGCCTCTAGCTCCGCTACGATCTCAATGCGGGCAGCTCCGCTGTTGGTCTGCTATGGTCAACTTTGACCAATCAAATCTCCGGATGAAATCGGATCCAATCAGATCAAATCCAATTAAGATCAAATCAGAGATCAATTTGGTAGTTGATTGCCACAATCTCTTGACTCTTCTAAAACGAGTAAGAAGATTAGGGGAAATCCTCCAACGATATGGAAAGGATCAAGAAGGTCAACCGACCTGCCAATTCTAGCTTCGCAGAAGCTGATCCTAGCCTCGCAGCAAGGCTACTTTCCAGATTCAAACAGATCCGATTCAATCTGTTTCCATATCTTCGAGGGACGATACCCTTGCTCTCCCTATAAATAGCCCACCAGGGGCACAAGACAGACACACGCGCATACCACGCACATATACAAGAGGACTCCATAAGCAGAGGCTTCTTCATAAGCACTGTGTGCTCTCGAATTCAGAGACCTTTTAGAGAATTGCTTTCTCTATCCAGGGTGTTGATACCCTAACATCGTCCTTCTTCTCAAGGAATCTCCGGACCAGGCGAGAAGGAATTCCTAATTGAAGGCGATTTTGAGAAGCAGCAAGAGGGTCTACCAACCTTCTATTCTCTGATTCCCGGAACTAGGCGAGAAGGGAATCTCATCGCTCGCATCGTCAAAGGGACAAAGTGGTCGCGCGCTGACTAGACTCCTATCGGCACACTTCTCCAGAATCTCTGAGGAGATCTACTTGTAATCTTTTTAAGAATACTTGTAATTTAGCTCCTCAAACTCTTTTTTGTAAGTTTTCCCCTTTGCGAACATAATGGAAAACAAGGTTTTGGCTTAACATCCTTAGAGAGATCCTAAAAATTTGCTAATCACTACTTGCATTCTTTCATTCATATACTAGTAAACATGGCCGACAACATTAAGACCCCTCCTAAATTTGATGGACTAAATTTTCCCATTTGGAAGGTTAGGATGACTATTTTTCTACAATCTTTAGGTAGCTTAGTGGCTAAATCCTTGACCAAGCCCTATGTTAGACCCGATAGTGAGGAGAGCACTTGGTCCAACTTTACCTATAAAGAATATGAGGCTAATTCTAAGGCCCAAAATTCCCTTCTCACCGTCTTGAATGAGGATGATCTTACACGGGTTATACACTGCCAATCCGCCTATGAGATTTGGCAACATTTGTTGGTCACTCACGAGGGGACATCACAAGTCAAGAGAGCCAAAATAGATCTCTTGAGGTCCCAATATGAAAGTTTCAAAATACTTGAAGATGAGTCTATTGATTCTATGATTACAGGTTTACAAAGATTACTAATGCTCTTTCTTCTCTAGGTGATGATATAAGCAATGATTAAAAGGTGCGAAAAGTGATTCGAGCTCTTCCTTCATCATGGGAGATAAAGGCTACCACCTTAAAAGAGTTGAATGATAAAGATGAAATGAATCTCATAAGTCTTATTGGAAACCTTAAGACTCATGAGATGGAGAAGAAGGCAAGAGAAGAAGCGGTACCTCAAAGAAGAAGTCCATAGCCTTCAAGTCTTCCTCCACAATCGACGATAATGAAGAAGATGAAGAAGATGATGAGGAGCTATCTCTCCTAGTAAGAAATGTGAAGAGGTTGTACCGCAAGAACAAACTCAACTTTAGAAGGAAATTGGAAGGGAAGGAGGAGAGAAGAATCATATGCTTCAATTGTCGCAAACCCGGACACATCATGGCCGATTGCCCGGATTTCAAGAAAAAGGTGACTTCCTCCTTTAAACAAAAGAGGCCGGTTGAAAAGAAAGCATACAAAGCTACTTGGGATTCGGAAAGCGAATCCGAAGATGAGGTCGATACGGCAAATATGTGTTTCATGGCAAACACACCCAAGGTAACCTCTCAACCTTTTGATGAAGATAATGAATTAAGTAAAGAAATGCTTGTACATGCCTTTGTTGAACTTTCTGAAAGCTATGATGATAAGGTAGAATGTTCAAAATTGGAAAAGGAAATTGCTTTTCTTAAAAATCAACTTGCTATTGTTTCACAAGAAAAGGATGAAATTTCTTCTAACCTTGTTTCTACTAAAAGAGAATTTGAAGCTTATAAAGTTGCTTGTAAAGCAAAATTTCCAAAAGTTGATGAAAATGAATTTTCTTTGTTAAAAACTAGAATTGTTGATTTTGAAAATATTTTGAAAGATTGTGCTTTTAATACTAAGAAATTAGAAGAAAAGTTTTCAAAAAGGCACACTCCACATGTTAAGAATGATAAAACAACCCATGCTAAAAATGCTCATCATGTCAACACTTCACATGTTAAATCTACTCATGCTCACAAGTCCCATGCTAGTAAGCCACACACTCATTATATATTTAAATATGGCAGAGTTTATAGATGTACTTATTGTGGTAAAAATGGCCATTTAGCTAAGTTTTGCTATGATCAAATTAATAGAACAAATAATCTTGTGTGGGTTCGTGACACTAACCCCCATGGACCCAAAAGAGTATGGGTACCAAAGACCACCCTTATTTTATTTGATGTAGGTGTGGGCTCTCGCATGACGTGAGAGTTATGGTACCTTAAAGTGGATGCGTTCCGAGCTTAAAGAGGATAATTTGGATGCATCACTTTCAAGGGGAGTTTGGTGGGAGGACCACCTTGTTTTGGAGACATGGAGAGTTGCCATCTAGGTTTTTGGTAACAATCTCTTCTCCCTTTATGTTTGCATGCTTATTAAATTATTCATTTGTAGCATGTCTTATTTTAATGTTCATTATGCCATATGCCATGATATTTAGATTAGTGATATACATGTTTAGTTATTTGAGACACCCATATTTAATATGAATTTATATCTTTGTGTTCTCACATTTATTTTTTAACTAATGTGTATGTCCTAGATCTATGCATGTGCATATACTTAATGATCATATGTATGTTTATGAGTTTTGTTTTGATACTTCATGTTTTAATTACTTGTTTGAATGTTAGTTTTCATTAAAACTTGGATATATACTTGTACAACTAATGAGCCACAAATAGATTATTACGTGTTTGTACTTGAATGCTCATTTGTACCCATTAGATGTACTAGTATAGTCTAGTTTGATGATTCATGCATTTGACTTGTATTCACATATCGTACATGTTTTTTTTTTATGTTTTAACTTCATGTATATGTCCATCTTGTCTAAACTATTAGATATACATATACATCCTTGAGCCACTTGCTTTCATGCATATACTTTTGTGGACTCTTTCATGTTTGGATATGTATGTATACTTTAGTTTGTATAAGACATACATATGCCTTGAAGATTAAATCGTTTTGATGATTCACTTGTGTTTCATGTTTTAAGGAATTCATTATTGAGCTTGATTGCCTAGTTTCATGATAATGTGTTTCACATACATCTTGTACACTCACTTTACTTATTGTTTTCTCATGATTTTATTTTCATAAGTATGATATGGGCTTTATGGATTTTTGAGTGTTGATGATCATGTCATTTACTTGTGCTTCATGAAATATATTTTTGATTTATTCCTTGCTTAAGGATTTCATACTAGTTTGCAAACTTTTCATATAACTAGTTCGTATTCTTCATATGATAGTGTTTTCAAATGTACTCTATTTTCAAACCTATTTTTGAAAACCCCTACCCATTTAAAGGGCGGTTGGTTGGGCGACCATGCCTTGTATGTTATTATTGAAAATCATTTTTAAACATGTGCATGAAATGGGTGGTAGGTAATATGAGTTATACACTTGATCTTATTGTAGTTTCAATTGGTATCATTGAATCGTTTCAATTGGTATCAATATTGACATTCTTTTTGTATTCTCATATATGCTTAATTTGTGCTCAATGATATCACAAATTTTAGTTTTGCAAAATCAATCTTAGCATAACCCAAAACTTGATTTAGTTCATCATGTCAATTATTTTTAATTAGTATTTATTACAAACTTATGGATTGTTTCTTTTAGTATTTCATAAAGGGGGAGAAAATTCTTGTTGTAAATTGGTTTTATGTAAAATTGGTATTGGTTGTATTTTCAATTTGTATCAGTTTTCATTTTAAATTAGTATCTTACTCCCACCATTTATGATGTAAAATACTTTGATTTGATATATGCTAACATTTTCAATATTAGTATCAACGATCTTAAATTAGTATTATTCTCTATTTGGTATCCTTATTGCAAAATGATTTTAGTGTTTATCTAAAAATTTGGTTTTATCTTTAATTGGTATCAATATTTTTCAATTCGTATCAATATGTTTATCAAAAATTTTAAATTGATATAAAAAAAAAACTTAAGTTTTAATCTTTAAGATTTGATGATATGACAATTGATTGTTTTTTCCTTAGTCCCTTTGTTGATGAATTAAAAAAAAGGGGGGGGGGGAAGAGATATTTGAGTTTATGTATGCATATAAGCATGTTTATATCTTGTTTATGCATATATTGTTTATTTGTTGTTTCCCAACCCTTTTTGATGTATGACAAAAAGGGGGAGAAGTATTGGTGATTTCATGATTTGGTTTCATGTGTTGTACATGTTTAACTCATATATGTATATGTAGGTTTCATGTTTTGTAAATATTCATATATGTATATGTTTTTAAGTTTTATACTTGATAAAATAGAGTATCATTTGAGGGGGAGTTTTACCTCTCTCTTTTATATCTTATGATGTAGCCTATATGTTTTGTCATCGTCAAAAAGGGGGAGATTGTTAGCCCAAGAGGTTACACTCTCCACTTGTTTAGAGTTTTGATGATAACAAAACACTTAAGAGCTATATTGGTACTAATAAGTTTGTTCAAGATGAGTTTCAGGTTAGTACTATTTTGAAGGTCATTGTTTAGCTTTTGCAAGATTTTCTAAGTTCATGGAGCAAATAAGGTAAATGGCACAAGAAGGAATGATCATAGAAGAGAAGGCTCTAGCATGGCATTGCATGGCTCAAGACTTCAGTTTGGCTCAAGAGACTTCATTAGATTTGTTTTTAGTTTTATAGTTTTGTCAAAGAATAGTGGATAGGTTGAAGCTCAAATACACACACATAAATTTAATACGTTTGGTTTTTGATTTAATCAGTTTTGGATTTCAAGTACATATATCGGGTTTTGGATTTGAACCAGTTTTAGTTCTACTGATCTGCTTGACACCCTTTTATAGTTGTTATCATAACTTTTTATTCTTATATTCAAATAACATGATTTAAATTGCATTTCAAAGATAACTTTCAGATATAAATTTATTATTCAATAATCATTTTCATATTCAGATTTTAAAGATGTCAAATATTTTGTTGAACTCTGTTCTTGTTCTGAAAATAGCTTACAGTTTCTGTTTTGACATCTATCAGTGTTTTATTGATAACGTTTAATAAAAAAATGATATTGAGTTGATTTCAGTTGCATTAAAACGAAGACTTAAATATCTACAAATTATTCCTATATAGCTTATTTTGAATTCGAACGTTTGCAGCCTAAAAAATGTGCTCAAAGTTGACCAATCTGCCAGATTGACAGTAATGGCTAATTTTCTGGAGGCTGATTTTTAACATGTTTTCAAAATGTGTTTAAGTTTAAATAAAACGTGGTTAGCTGTATTAGAGGGTCAATTTCTTCCTCTTATATTTAGGTAAAACTTTTTTATGTTTACTCTTCCTAAATCCTATGTAAAGGGGTCATTAAGGTAGAGGTTTTCCCAACAACAAGCATTGGCAAAATATTCAAAGTTTTCAAAGGCTTTCAAAAGAGTTTGGTCCTTGGTTTTTGTGCTGAAGAATATCTCATTCCTAAAGTTTTAGTTTCTAAACTCTCTCAAGTTCTTTTTCTTTTTTCATTTACAATATTTGAGCTTCAATTCTAACCATTATTCTACAGGGTTCTTGTAAGGGAAAGAGGCTTTTGCAAAAGAGAGTTTGTGGTCTTTTGATCACCAAGAAATACTTGTATTCGAGATTGTGGAGTTGGGTACTCCGGTGTGATTGTAACTCTTTGTGAAGTTATAGTGCTTAGAAATCCTTCTGGGGAAGGCGGGGACGTAGAGCTGGGTGCTCGAACCTCGGAAAAATTCTCGGTGTTTGCGTTTGGTTTACTTGCTCTTATCTCTTGCATTATATTCTTGCTTCAATTATTTGCTTTAATTACTTGCTACAATTACTTACTCTATATATACTCATTGCTTTATTCACTTGTTGCATATTCATATTGTCAATCAAATACTCATACAACAAGATTGCATTGTGCACCTTAAACTCTTATCAAGAGGAATCACGAGGAAGGAGTTCAAAGCCCTTCACGGGGTATTCGGCTTCTAGTCTTATTTTGGGTTGATTGTTGCATCATATATTTTTAATTGTGCATTGATTAACATTATCACCTATTCACCCCCCCTAGGTGATTTCAGGTCCAATCTCTAAGTTCTCACCGTTTGGCCAGTTCTGGTGTCAATAACCATTCTGTTAGAGCCGAAGAGTCATGTTGTTTTGGAACACAAGGTTCCATTTCAGCACAATCATTTGAACTTGCCCAAACTCTAAAATTTAAAAGTGACATTGACAGTTTGGCAAGTTATCCTTTCCTGAAATTGAACTTGAAAATGAATATGATCATGAACCTCAATTTAGTGATTCAATTCTACTTCCTGATTCAATTATGACTCCGGTGTCTTCACCTGATTTCAATCTTTTTCTCGAGTCAACATTGGATCCTATGCCAATTCATAATGAAATTGAATTGCCCATCTTTGATGATCATCATATTGAACTTAACCAATTTTATAATTTTGAAAGTCTCATTGATAAATTGGCAAGTTCTCATTTTTATGACATTGAACTCAATGAGAAATGTGACCTAGATTCTCAAATCTGTGATTCAGTTCAAATTCCCGAATCAATATTGACTCATATTTTGTTACCCGACTTGAGTAATATTTTAGAGTCAGTTATGATTCCCACACCTATCATTCTTGAACTTGAATCACCAATATTAAGTCGCATTCCATTGTTGGAAATGAATGTGGACTTGAGTTTTAACTTCTTGATTTGGATTCACTTCCTGAACCAATCTCGACTCCTGAACCTTTACTTGACTTAAGTCACTTTTCTGAGTCAGTATTAGTTCCCGTACTTCCTAAGTCCAAGTCAATCATTCTATCTTTTCACACTCCATTTTGGGACAAGGCGGTTGACAAATTTGACTCCGAAATTAATTATGGAATTTGGAAATTAGATGGGGTTAAATTTTTAATAAAAATCCTTTATGGATATATCATTTTAATGGGTTATATTAGAGATATTTCTGGTGGGTTCCTCCGAACTCCACGAAAAGTCGATTGGGCCGCATTTCGTGGACCAATCAGACCACCACCGGAACCACCACCTTAAGGTAACATTTTCCTTCCCTTTCTTCTTTTTCATGCATCTATGTATTAATTCATACATTGAGGACAATGCATGAGATAGGTGTGGGGGAGGGTTCTAACATAACTTAGGTTAAAAAAATAATAATAATAACATTTTTCTTTACTTTTAAATTTATTTTTGAAAATAGAAACAATATTTTGACATATTTTTTGTAAGAAATTGAGTCAATTTTAAGGAATAGGAAAATAAAAATTAGGATTTCTTAAACTTGGTCAAAATAAGATTATTTGTTTGATTTTTAGGGTTAGGAAGATAATTTGTTAAAGTAATTTAGTCTTGATCTTGACCTTAATGAAATATGCACACTTCATACACTTACACACTTAGGGTTCAAAAATAAAGATTCTTATGCCTTATATATATATATATATATATATATATATATATATATATATATATATATATAAATAGATCTATGAAAGATGAACAAATCTAATTATTGATTAGCTAGGTGCTTTGGCCTAAGCAAGCCTTAGTATTTATGCGAAAGATGATTAGATAAGTTTGAGAAAAATATATATATATATAAAAATCCTCTGATTAAGCTGAGTATTTGTGCCTAATAAAGCATAACTATTCACGCCTAAAAGGGGTTCAAATAATAAAATCCTTAGTTTGTGGCATTGTTTGCTCGAGTCCTTAAGCCTTTGGGGTGTTTTCTCACCCGGTGCCCTAAGACCGTTTGGTTTGGGAGTCATCGATTAAAGGCTCGTTACATGGGCAGATTAGAAAGCCTAATAGAACTAAGGAATAATACCACAAAAATATATATATATAAATAAATGAGGCATAAGAGTTAGAGTTAAAGAACCCTTAGTCAAAAATTTCACAATCACAAGGTGCATATGACTTAAGGTAAAGTAATAGACTAGATGAGAAGTACAATATGACTCCTTCCTTTGATTGATAACAAATTTTTGAATAGAGACTAAGTTTAGGAATGAAAAATTCGATTTTCCTATAACTTATAGATTACTTAAATCTTACAATTATATTTCAAATTTTTTCTCTTTCAAAATGCTTTTCGAAAATACTAACTCTTTTGTTTCTCTTTCTTTATGGATTTTATGGGTGTAATCCACTGAAAACCCTCACGAGACAAAACTCGTCCTCTAGGGGAAACCAAGAGGTTTAACGGCTTGCTGCACATGCTCAGTGCAATCGTGTGACCTGTGAAAGTGGTCTAATAATCCTTAGTATAGTTTAGTTGTTTTGCTCGAGGACGAGCAAAAGATAGGTATGGGGGTGTCACTGGTCACTAATATTGCACATTTATTATCATATTCTCATACTTATTATAGAATAAACTCTGCTTTTTCCTAATTAAATGTTTAATTTATTTACAGGCCCATTCCTAAAGGAGAGTGAAGAGAAATGAGCCCAAAAGCCCATCAAATTCTGAATTAAATCAGAATTAATTCGAACTCAGTAAATCAGGGCAGATCAGGTCGGTTCAGATTGGTTGAAAATCAGTTAGAATAAATCCCTACAAATCGATCGGTTGAAGCCAAGGATCAAAGGCCATTTCGTCAAAATTTCGGACTTAAACTGCAAATCCAGCTGAAGATAAAGACAAATCGAGAAGCCGGGGAGCACCACCAATAGGGTGTGGCCACCTGGCCACACCCTGGTCGCGGAAACGCGGCTTTTTGTTAGGAAGTTAGGGGGAGCGTTTGCTCCCCCTATCTTCTCACACCTCTCTCCTCTGGGTTTTTGCCTATAAAAGGCAGGATTTTCACTGAAAATGGGAACGACATGCAGAGATAGGATTTAGTCCAATTTTTCATTATTTGTAGTGTAGGTTTTTTGTTTTCTTTTCATGTAATTTTTAGTTTTAATCTATGTAAATCAGAGGAGATCAGAGTTTCATAGGAGAACGAGAACGAAGCTTGTGCTGAGAGTGACACTGGTGTAAGATTCCCTTCTTTTCTCTATTGTTATAAAATCAAATCTGTAGTTCCCTTTTGTATGTACTTTGTTTTTGTTTTCTTCTTCTTCTTCCCTACTTTCTTCTTTTGGTACAATTGTTATCCAAGTGAGTCTAAAAGCATCAAAAGAGTCTTGCCTTTGCGAGTGCCACCGATAGCCCATGACGATGGATTTTTAGTTTCATTCTGTATCACTTCATACTTGCAACGTCTTGATGATATAATGTAGAGGAAACGGGAATCAACTCTTATGGGCTATACGTTGATCGCCTCACTTCAAGGTAACATCATTGCAAAAGATTCAAGGTAGGTATTTGGCCAAAAGAAGTAAGTAATTTTTAGTTTCTTTTCTTTTCTTTATTCTTTAGTTTAGAACACCAACAACACCCACTTCTTTCCATTTTCAATTTCTTTATAAAATAATTTCCATTTTTCTCCACCTTCTCATTCACCACTTTCTTCCTCACTTAACTTTAACCTAATTTTTCTCTTTTTCTTTTAAAGAACTAAAGAAGAACTTTAACCAAACTTTGTATCTTAAAAGAAGACTTAGTAAAAAGCTTCCATCGCTAGTCCCTCCTTGTGAATCACGACCTGCATAGCCACTTGCTATTGCGGTAGAATTGAGCACTTGCACATCTCTATTCTAAATCTGAAATTCTGTATTTTGTGTGCAGGTTCAAGCTCAATCAGCCATGGATGGAGATAGAAGACCGAGCTGCTGGGGATGTTGGGTGGAGAAGAAGGTGGGCGTGCTTGCTTGGGCTGTAGGGAAGATGGGCTCGATGGTAAGGGTGTTGCGTTGGCCATGGCGCTGGACTACTGGTGAAGAGGACGACAGCCATGGGAGGGTGGCTCCGGCAGAGCTCGGAGGCCGGCTGGGTGCTCTTGTGGTGCCATGCATGGGGGAGAAGAAGAGGGGATGGAGTGCTCCAAGGTGCTCGGTGTACAAGAAGAAGATGGCCTGGGGGTGTGCGCCATGACTTTGCCATAGGCTGTTGCCATGCGAGATGGGGGAGAGCTCTTAGCTGATGCAAGAAGATGGAGGGGATCGGTAGCATGATGGGGAAGAGAAAGAGATTAGGTAGGGGTTAAGAATATATAGGATTAATTTTGTTAGGATTTGGGATTTAATTATTAGAACTTTGATTTGGTTTGTTAGGATTAGATATAATTGGTTAACGGGTTAGCTAATTTATTGGATATTGGGTATGGATAAATGGGTTTGGGTATAGGGTTTGAATGGTAGGTATAGATAATGGGTATAGAGTTAGGGAATTTGGATTTGGTGTTGTGATTATGGGGAGTGGGCTCAAATTTGGGCTTGAAAAAATATAAAAATAAAGAGAAATAAGAAGGAACTATGCGAGAGTATTTGGCTTGATGGGATTGCATTGTGGGTGGATAAAGTGAAGGAAATAAAACAAGGACATAAAGAGGCAGGCTTAAATGAATGGGCTGTATATTAGATAGAAAATGGATGGAAAAGGAAAGGGAAAATGTGACTTGGGCTTGGGCTGAGGGCTTGGAACAAAAAAAGAGGAAAATGAATTAGAAATGAGGAGAAAAGGAATGGGGCTATACCATCACACTAAAAATAAAACAAAATAATATTGATAATAACAATAATAGTCACATACAACAACAAATAGTAATTAATACCAATACATATTAAAAATATGATTAATTATTATTAAATCTTGTATTTAAAAATAGAGATATTACAGAATACAAGGATCAATTTTTATAATTTAGACAGAACAATGAGATTGGTATTCATTTCATAATTGAAAAACATGGGGTGACTAAGGAGATGAATCGTTCTTTGTTAGAGAAGGTCTGATGTTTGTTTTTTAATACACAATAAGACAAATTGTTTTGAGCTGAGGTGTTGGAATATTTAAGCCATCTCATAAATAGATTATCGTCGACTGTGATAGGAGGTAAAATTCTGTTGGATATTGGTCTGGTGAAGCTAGTTGGACTGTGGTTTGTTGCAGATATTTGGATGTCCGACCTACTTCAGTGTCAAAGATGGCAAGTTAAATTCGTGAGTAAAAAGTTTACATTTTTTTAGTGTCAAGAGAAATATGAAAGGGTACAAGTTATAGGACCCGAAAATAAGAAGATTGTGTTTAGCAAGTATGTCACATTTAATGAGACTTCATTTTTAATTTTACTATATCTCAACAGGTGGAGAGGTTGAAGATTAAGAATGTATCGCAGCAGGTGAAGGTTGATGCTACTCCATCATCTCTAGTTTGTTCAGCATTAGTTGGGATCTCACTGGATGTGACATCGGGTGGCCGTGATGGATATTGAAAAGGTTGAATTGGTTGTAGCGAAAGGGTCCAAGTTGAATCCATGAAAGTGGGTGAAGAAACGTGAATCTCAAATTAGCGAGCTAGACAAGCTAAAATTGAAGGTCATTGTTCTCCATGACGGTATGGGTAAAGAGGTTCATATGACTCAGCCAGTTGGGTTCGTTGTTGCAGATTCAGTTTATATTCGTTCAGCTCAGTGGAGTTCGTTTGGATGAACTACGAATGGCTCAATCTCCTTGGCAGGGGGTACATAGTCAATCACATTAGTGCAGTCCGATGAAGTCGACATGGTGCTATTTTGTTTTCGGCTCAGATTTGAGAAATCTCCACCGAGGCGAATAATTATAGGAAGAGAGTGTAAAATCTTATTAGTATAGTTTTTTAACTATCAGAAAAGATAGCGCAGAGATAAGAGTGCAACAGTGCACGCAAAGGCCCAATTATCAACCGAAGACAGAAGGTCAATCACCGCCATGCATAATATGCACAAAGGGAAGTAGCGATCGACTAGATGGTCAACCACACAAAGGAAGCAGTGGTAGCAGGAATGTTAGTTGACTGACCGGTCAACTGACTGTGATGCCAGAGTTTAACAAAGAGTTGGCTCTCTGCGCGTTTGTGTAGCGATCGACTGGGTGGTCGACCGCAACAAAGAGCCGGTCGATCGCCGATCGACTGAGATACGCGTTTTGGACATGATCTGCTGTTTTCTAATGTGATCGTTCATTTCTAATCATATTTCAGATCTATTGGTTTCTTTTCCTTCAGAGATTCTCTGGCTATATATAGAGAGGTATTGTTCTGATGTATTTATCTTGTATTGATTGTTTAATAAGATCTCTCTCCACTTCTCCCCCGAGGATGCAGGCAATTGCCAGACCTCATTAAATTTGTGTGTTCCTCATTTTCTCTTTGATTATCTGGCTCGTGTTATATTGTTTGAGATTGACTCGGCATTTGGAATGCAGATCTCTAATGATTGGTGACAAGTAACTCCTCCGGAAGGCGCAATAAGTAGAGTGTCCATTTAGGCGGAGGCAGAGAGAGTGAGGAATGACGACTTCGGACTCAGAATCGGAGACAAGAAATATCGGAGACCTTTGTTTATCATATCCAAATTCAACCCAATTTTCCACCGACCCAAATCCAAAGCCTAGACCCATTGTTTGTGTATGGCCCAAGACCCCAGTTTAAAAAAAGAAAAAAGAAGAAGAAAAAGAAAATAGCAGATTCAAGTAGCTTACGGTTTTTGGTGAATATAAATTCAACATAATATTACTGGTGGTTTGGCTCACTGGTAATACCCCTCCCTTTTAAGTGAGAGGTTTCAAGTTCAATCTCCGCATTTGTCGAAAAGGGGATTTAATTTGGATAATTAGTGATGGATGTAGGTATATGCTGGCGGGTAACCTCCATCCTCTTTCTCAAAAAAAAAAAAAAATCCAACATAGTTATTTTATAAAACATCATAAATTTAGTATTTTATACAGTGATTGTATTCTCGTATTGTCACGGTTCAATAGATAATCTTTGTTTTTAAGCTTGTTGACTCATAGTGTTACAATAAGATAATGGTTATCGACTCAACTAACATTAACCATAAAATTACCAGCATAGGTGTTTTATTATTTTCTCGTGAGAATTTTTCTTTTCCCGCCATGATGGAGGTTCTTTTACTCCACTATGTTGGTTATGATGTAAGCTTATGTGTATTTCTCAAAAAAAGTTACAAAAGATTACTTGTATAAGTTTGGTAAAGTAAACTTTGAGATCATAATTTTTACTATTTATCCTTAATATTTATTTAAGAGTGCATTTAGTGTGCGAGATTTCATCTGATAAATCAAAATTCTCATAATTTCTCGTGTTTGGCAATACGTTCAAACTCAAACATTTTTCAAGAAATATTGATTTTTTTTTGACATCAAATTTCCTTATTTCATGAGACATGGCTTTCTCCATTAATATAGGTATTTTATATTCCAGTCATGTGAGGATCAGTAAAAGATTGATTTTCCATTAGAACTATTTTTTCTTCTCATCCGTCTTTTTTTTTTGTCTTCCATCACCACGACCATCATTTCCATAGCCCCATTATCATCTTCACTGCACCATCATCACTAGCCACCTCCATCACCACTAGCCTCACATAGTAGCTGCCTAGGCTCATCATTGTTGTTACTGCCACTGTCATCATCGACTATTATTATCGTTGCTAATAGCAATGCTACCACCATCATTACCTCCCTTAGCTCCATTATAGTTACTGTCATCATCACCAAAGCTGCTCTTGTCGCTGCCACCAATAAATACCATCGCCATTATTGACACCAATGTTGCCACCACAAACACTATTAGAGTCGCTATTATTACTGTAGCTATTATTGCCGCAACTACCACCAACATCACAAACCACCATAATCATTAGAAATGTGATCGCTCACCATTGCCCTCGCCATTGCAGTATCTATTATAATGAAATTGATATGCTCTGATATCAATTATTGAATGCATAACCTGGGCAATCATACTTACTATGATACCAATAGGTGAGAGATACAAGATCCCCATCGACGACCTCAAGCACGCATGAGATCGATTATCTCGAGCACACAAGATGAATATTAAAAAATACAATAAGAAGAACATACAATTTAACATGATTCAGCTCAAACTTGACCTACGTTCACATGGAGAGAATTTGAGAGGGCTTTATTAATAAACTTGATACAAAGAAATCTAATCTTCCTCTTGATGACACAAGAGTATTCACCTCCGCCTTGAATCTGCGCTTAGATTATAAGAGTAGAGCTGTTCTCTGTGCACCTTCACCTATCTCCTCT
>JAVJIF010017312.1:0-96202 GCA_038442645.1 Agave tequilana
TACAAAAATATTTTGCATACAAGATTTTGCCTACAGATATATATATTATGTTTTATACTAATCCCTGTCCAAAGTATTTTGTTAAAATCAAAATCCTCTTTGTTTTCTTTTTAAAATTGACTTTTGACCTGATCCAGTCGACCGGGTCGGTCGACCGGGTCTGTGTCAGGTCTGGTCCGGTCGACCGGACCAGTCGACCGAAGTCCTGGCAGATGCACGTATCCGTGTGCACGTCTGTCGGTCGACCGGGGCGGTCGACCGGACTATATATTTTTTGCTCACAGGTTTTATCGGTCGACCGGGTCGGTCGACCGCTAGACTTCAACGGTCAAATTTTTATACTACCGGTCGACCGGCCCGGTCGACCGAATCCGACCGTTTGAACAGTAACGGGCAGATTTTTAAGAGCTGTTTATTTTGTCTTTTGTATTTAAAAATTCGTTTAAGGATATATTTTGATCTAATTACCTCCTAAACATCAGTAAATATGTTTTATCCTAATCCCTAGCCCCTCCTATAAATAGGGTGTTTGAGGAGAGAGTGGTTACAACAACTATTATTGCTAAAAATTCAAAAGTTTAAGGCTTTCAAAGTTCTGGTTTTTGTGCTAAATTCTCTCAATTTTCTGAAGGGTTTTCAAAATTTTTTCTCTGATTTCAATTTCTTTTGACTTACAAAAGAGCTTCAATTCTACTCATTATTCTCTAAGGACCTTTTGTAAGGGAGAATTTTTGAAAGAGAGAGTGTGTGTCTTTTGACTATCAAGGAAATCACTTGTTCTTGAGATTGTAGGAGTGGGTACTCCATTGTATTTGAGATCTTTGTGATAGTGGAAGTGGTCGGAATCCTTCTGGGGAAGGGCGGGGAGTAGAGCTGGGTGCTCGAACCTCGATAACATATCCTTGTGTTTGCGAGGTGGACATTCTTGCATTATTCTCTACTTTGCTTGCACTTATTACTGCTCTCATCATACTTACTTGCTTGCATTCATCTTGGATTCTTGAGTGTGAGTGTTATAGCTTTAAATTTTTGAATGCCCTGGATTAGCATTAGCATTATCACCATTCCCCCCCTCTAGTGATTTTCAATGGTATCAGAGCTGGACTCTAGGGTTTGGCTTAACATCCATAGAGAGATCCTTAATATTGCTAATCATCATTTCATTCATCCATTCATACACTAGTAAATATGGCCGACAACATTAAAACCCCACCTAATTTGATGGCCTAAATTTTCCCATTTGGAAGGTTAGGATGACTATATTTTTGCAATCACTAGGTAGCTGGTAGCTAAGCCTTGACCAACCCTACATAGCACCCGATAGTGATGAGAGCACTTGGACCGACTTCAACTTTAGAGAATATGAGGCTAACTCAAAAGCCCAAAACTCCTTTAACCGCCTTGAATGAGGATGACCTTACAGGGTAATTCATTGCCAATCCGCCTATAAGATTGGCAACATTTATTGGTCCACACGAGGGACTTCACAAGGTCAAGAGAGCTAAGATAGATCTCTTGAGGTCTCAATATGAATCTTTTAAAAGCTTGCTGATGATGAATCCATTGATTGTATGATACTCGTTTCACTAAAATTACAAATGGTCTTTCTTCATTAGGTGAACGTCATCTCCAACGATCAAAAGGTGCGCAAAGTGATACGGGCTTCCTTCTTCATGGGAGATCAAGGCCACCAACTTAAGGTTGAAACGACAAAGGACGAGATGGACATCATTAGTCTCATTGGGAACCTAAAGACCCATGAGATGGAGAAGAAGGCAAGAGAAGAGGCCACTACTTCAAAGAAGAAATCTATAGCCTTCAAGACTTCATCCACCAATGATAAGAGATGAAGACGAAGAAGAAGATGGGAGCTAACTCTACTTGTGCGGAATGTCAAAGGTTGTACCGAAAGAACAAGTTCAACTTCCGGAGAAGATTCGAAGGCAAAGAGGAGCGGAAGATCATTTGCTATAATTGCCACAAACCCGGATATATCATGGCGGATTGTCCGGAGTTTAAGAAGAAAATGACTTCCTCCTTCAAGCCAAAGAAACCGGAGGAGAAGAAAGCCTACAAAGCAACATGGGATTCGAAAAGCGAGTCCGAAGAGGAGGTGGATCAAGCTAATATGTGTTTCATGGCAAACACACCTAAGGTAACCCCTCAATCCCTTGATGATGAGATGATGAACTAAGTAAGGAAGTTCTAGTTCATGCCTTTGTAGAACTTTCTGAAACTTATGATAATAAGAAACTTGAATGCTTAAAATTACAAAAGAAGTTGCTTTTCTTAAAAATCAACTTGCTTTGGTTTTCAAAAGAAAAAGATGATCTTTCTCCAATCTTGTTTCTATTCAAAATGAATTTGACGCTTATAAGATTTCTTGTAAGGGTAAACCCCTATTGTTGATAATAAAGAAATTTCTTCCTTAAAAACCAAATGGTTGATTTTGAAAAGATTTTGAAGATTGTGCTTTTAACACCAAGAAGCTTGAAGAAAAGTTTTCCAAAAAGCACACTTCTCATGTTAAAGATTCTCATGCTAAAATTCCACATGCTCACACTTCAAATAATACTTCTCATGCTAAATCTTTTCATGTTCTCACATGCCCATGCTCACAAATCACACACTCACTATGCTTTAGATATGGTAGAGTGTTATAGATGTACTTATTGTGGCAAAAATGGACATTTAGCTAAATTTTGTTATGATAAATGGCATAGTTCAAATAATCTTGTTTGGGTTAATGGCTCTAACCCTCATGGACCCAAGAAAATGTGGGTACCAAAATCAAGTCCTAAAATGTTTGATGTAGGTACACACCAAGGCTCCAAGACGTAGGGAGCGGTGGTACCTTGATAGTGGTTGTTCAAGACACATGACGTGGGATATCAACAACTTCACAACCCTATCAAGGTACATGGAAGGTGGCTCCGTCACCTTCGGGGATGATTCCAAAGGCACCATCATCGGTATTGTAATATTCAAATGGTTCATCTCCTATTATAGAGAATTTGGTTTTAGTAGATGGTTTAAAACATAATTTGCTTAGCATTAGCCAACTCTGTGATCGTGGACTTAAAGTTGTTTTTGATGATTCCTCATGCAAGATTTTTGATGTTAAATCCGATGTTGTATTCTTACCGGTTTTCGTGATAATAATGTTTATATTATTGACATGCTTAATTTAGATGTTCTACTAAATGCTTAAATGCTTTTGATGAAAATTCTTGGCTTTGGCATAGAAGATTAGGACATGCATCTTTTGACCATATCTCTAGGATTAATTCAAAGGAATTGGTGAAGGGTATACCTTGCTTGGATTTTGAGAAAGACCGCATTTGTGGTGCGTGCCAACTTGGGAAACAAACCAAGTCTTCCTTTAAAACCAATCAAGGATATCATGTCAACTAGGCCTTTAGAATTAATTCATATGGATCTTTTTGGACCAACTAAAACTAAGAGTTTAAATGGAAGTAGATTTGCATTTGTTTTGGTTGATGATTTCTCCCGTTTTACTTGGGTTTTTCTTTTTACAAAATAAAGATCAAACTTTTCTCATTTTAAAATTTTTCGAAAAATAGTTGAAAAAGAAAAGGGTTTTCCGATTTTGAGAATAAGGAGTGATAGAGGTGGTGAGTTTTATTAACCAACTCTTCATGACTTATTGTGATGAAAAGGGATTAAGCATGAAACATCTTGTCCTAGAACTCCACAACAAAATGGAGTTGTAGAAAGGAAAAATAGAACTCTTCAAGAGATGGCTAGGACAATGATAAGTGAATATGACCTCCCTCAATATTTATGGGCCGAGGCCGTAAACACCGCATGCTATATATCGAATCGTATTTATTTATGCAAAAATTCTTCAAAAACTTCTTTTGAAATGTATCATTCTAGAAAACCAAATGTTGCATATTTTAAAGTTTTTGGATGCAAGTGTTTTTTGTTTTAAATACTAAGGATAATTTGGGTAAATTTGATGCTAAGCTTATGAGGCTATCTTTGTTGGATATTCCTCTACTAGCAAAGCATATAGAGTTTTCATTAGATCTTCTCTTACCATATAAGAATCCATGCATGTTAAATTTAAAGAATCTAATGTGGTTGTGAGAATGTTGTAGAGATTGAACCACTAGGTGAAGACATGGAGAGACTATCCTTGAAGGACTCACCCGCTCAAGAAGAAAAGCTAGATCCTATTGGTGAAGTTCAAGAGGATAAGGAGGAAAGCACTCAACCGCTTCCTAAAGCTTGGAGATACGCTACAAATCATCCTAAGGAGCTCATCTTGGGTGATGCATCTAAAGGAGTCACAATGCGCTCCAAACTCCATGACATATGTGGTAACTTTGCTTTTATTTCTCTCATTTGAACCCAAAGGCATTCTCGAAGCCGAGACGGACCCATATTGGTTGCTTGCCATGCAAGAGGAACTCAATCAATTTGAGCGCAACCAAGTTTGGCACCTTGTTCCTAAGCCCCACGATAGACCAATAATTGGTACTAAGTGGATCTTTAGAAACAAGATGGATGAGTCCGGAAATGTCATTAGGAATAAAGCTAGGTTAGTGGCCCAAGGTTACACTCAAGTTGAGGGAATTGACTTTGAGGAGACCTTTGCACCCGTAGCACGGCTTGAAGCATACGGATGACACTAGCTTTTGCATGTTTTAAAAATTTTAAACTTTTTCAAATGGATGTAAAAAGTGCATTTTTGAATGGTTTTATTAATGAAGAAGTTTATGTTTCTCAACCTCCCGGTTTTATTGATCATGTTCATCCCGATTTTGTTTTTAAACTTGATAAAGCTTTGTATGGATTGAAACAAGCTCCAAGAGCTTGGTATGAAAGGCTTTCTAGTTTTCTCATTTCAAATGATTTTATTAAAGGCAAAGTAGACACAACTCTCTTTACTAAGCATGTTGAGAATGATATTTTAATTGTGCAAATTTATGTTGATGATATAATTTTTGGATCTACTAATGAGCTTTTATGCAAGGATTTTGAGAAGGTAATGCAACTAGAATTTGAAATGTCTTCCATGGGTGAGCTAAATTTCTTCCTTGGACTCCAATCAAGCAATTGCAAGACGGAACCTTCATTAACCAAGCCAAGTACGCAAAGGAGCTAGTAAAGAAGTTTGGGCTTGAAGGATCAAAGGCTTGCAACACTCCAATGGCAACTACAACCAAGCTTGATAAGGACGAACAAGGTAAAAATGTTGATATTAAATTATTTAGAAGTATGATAGGAAGTCTTTTATATTAACGGCAAGTAGGCCGGATATCATGTTTAGTGTGTGTCTTTGTGCTAGATTTCAATCGTGTCCTAAAGAGTCTCATCTTATTGCGGTAAAACGCATTATTCGTTATATTAAGGGCACTATTGGAATGGGTCTTTGGTATCCGAAAACTATAGATTTTTCTATGACTAGTTATTCGGATGCCGACTATGCGGGTTGTAGAGTAGATAGAAAGAGTACTAGTGGGACATGTCAATTTCTGGTAATTGTCTTGTTTCATGGTCCTCTAGGAAACAAATTCCGTAGCTCTCTCCAACCGCCGAGGCGGAGTATGTTGCCGCGGGGGCTTGTTGTGCACAAGTCCTTTGGATGAAACATACTCTCCTTGATTTTGATTTGCACTTTGATCATATAAAAATATTTTGTGATAATACTAGTACTATACACATGACCAAAAATGTAAATCACATAGTAAGACCAAGCACATGAGATTAGATATCACTTTCTTAGAGATCATTTTGAGAAAGGTGATATAGATATTGATTATGTTTCCACGGATTTACAACTAGCCGATATTTTCACTAAACCTCTTGATTTTGCTAGATTTTCGTTTATTGTGGAGAACTTAATGTTTGTATTATTGAATAAACATGTTTTTCATAACCCTTTTTGATGTATGACAAAAAGGGGGAGAATAAGTTTACATGGACAAAAATAAGTTCATTTGGTCTTGGTTCATATGAATTTATATGTTTTGTTTTTATGAGTTTTTGTGTTTTAAATAAATTCTTGTGTTTTGGTATTTTTGGTATTTTTGGTATTTTTGGTATCAAGAGAAATTTTTGTGTTTTAATTGGTTTCAATAATTGGTGCATCATTTAAATTATTAGTTTCTAGAGCATATTCTTGTGTTTTATGTATAGCATAATTTGAGGGGGAGTTTTCTCCTACCCTATATTTTTGTTAATAGCCTATTTGTTTTGTCATCATCAAAAAGGGGAGATTGTTGGCCCAAGAGGTTACACTCTCCAATTGTTTTGTGTTTTAATGATGACAAACCAAATATGAGCTATTTGGTACTAACAAGTTTGTTAAGATAAGTTTCAGGGTTGTACCATGTTTAGAGACCATTCGCTTAGCTATTGCAAGAACTTCTAAGTTCCACAAAGCAAGGAAGGAAAATTGCACATCAAGGAAGGATCATAGAAGAGAAGGCACTAGCAAGGCATTGGATGGCTCAAAGACTTGAAGATAGCACAAGAAGTCTTCATGTAATTTGTTTTTCAGTTTATAGTTTGTTAAAGAATAGTGGATAGGTTTGAAGCTCTATCACACACGTTTTTGCGCACATGCTCATTCCAAAATAATTTCTTATAAATTATACAAAAATATTTTGCATACAAGATTTTGCCTACAGATATATATATTTATGTTTTATACTAATCCCTGTTCAAAAGTATTTTTGTTAAAATCAAAATCCTCTTTTGTTTTCTTTTTAAATTGACTTTTGACCTGATCCGGTCGACCGGGTCGGTCGACCGAATCTGTGTCAGTCTGGTCCGGTCGACCGGACCAGTCGACCGAAGTCCTGGCAGATGCACGTATCCGTGTGCACGTCTGTCGGTCGACCGGGGCGGTCGACCGGACTATTATTTTTTGCTCACAGGTTTTATCGGTCGACCGGGTCGGTCGACCGCTAGACTTCAACGGTCAAATTTTTATACTACCGGTCGACCGGCCCGGTCGACCGATCCGACCGTTTGAACAGTAACGGGCAGATTTTTAAGAGCTGTTTATTTTTGTCTTTTGTATTTAAAAATTCGTTTAAGGATATATTTTGATCTAATTACCTCCTAAACATCAGTAAATATGTTTTATCCCTAATCCCTAGCCCTCTCCTATAAATAGGGGTGTTTGAGGAGAGATTGGTTACAACAACTATTATTGCTAAAAATTCAAAAGTTTAAGGCTTTCAAAGTTCTTGGTTTTTGTGCTAAATTCTCTCAATTTTCTGAAGGGTTTTCAAAAGTTTTTCTCTGATTTCAATTTCTTTTCCTTACACAAAAGAGCTTCAATTCTACTCATTATTCTCTAAGGACCTTTGTAAGGGAAGAGATTTTTGAAAGAGAGAGTGTGTGGTCTTTTGACTACCAAGGAAATCACTTGTTCTTGAGATTGTAGGAGTTGGGTACTCCATTGTATTTGAGATCTTTGTGATAGTGGAAGTGGTCGGAATCCTTCTGGGGAAGGCGGGGAGTAGAGCTGGGTGCTCGAACCTCGATAACATATCCTTGTGTTTGCGATTGGTTTACATTCTTGCAATTATTCTCTACTTTGCTTGCACTTATTACTTGCTCATCATACTTACTTGCTTGCATTCATCTTGTGATTCTTGATTGTGAGTGTTATAGCTTTAAATTTTTGAATTGCCCTTTGATTAGCATTATCACCTATTCACCCCCCCTCTAGGTGATTTTCAATTGGTATCAGAGCTTGGACTCTAGGTTTGGCTTAACATCCATAGAGAGATCCTTAAAATATTGCTAATCATCATTTTCATTCATCCATTCATACACTAGTAAATATGGCCGACAACATTAAAACCCCACCTAAATTTGATGGCCTAAATTTTCCCATTTGGAAGGTTAGGATGACTATATTTTTGCAATCACTAGGTAGCTTGGTAGCTAAGTCCTTGACCAAACCCTACATAGCACCCGATAGTGATGAGAGCACTTGGACCGACTTCAACTTTAGAGAATATGAGGCTAACTCAAAAGCCCAAAACTCCCTTTTAACCGCCTTGAATGAGGATGACCTTACACGGGTAATTCATTGCCAATCCGCCTATGAGATTTGGCAACATTTATTGGTCACACACGAAGGGACTTCACAAGTCAAGAGAGCTAAGATAGATCTCTTGAGGTCTCAATATGAATCTTTTAAAATGCTTGATGATGAATCCATTGATTGTATGATTACTCGTTTCACTAAAATTATAAATGGTCTTTCTTCATTAGATGACGTCATCTCCAACGATCAAAAGGTGCGCAAAGTGATACGGGCTCTTCCTTCTTCATGGGAGATCAAGGCCACCACCTAAAGGAGTTGAACGACAAGGACGAGATGGACATCATTAGTCTCATTGGGAACCTAAAGACCCATGAGATGGAGAAGAAGGCAAGAGAAGAGGCCACTACTTCAAAGAAGAAATCTATAGCCTTCAAGACTTCATCCACCAATGATGAAGATGATGAAGACGAAGAAGAAGATGAGGAGCTAACTCTACTTGTGCGGAATGTCAAGAGGTTGTACCGAAAGAACAAGTTCAACTTCCGGAGAAGATTCGAAGGCAAAGAGGAGCGGAAGATCATTTGCTATAATTGCCACAAACCCGGATATATCATGGCGGATTGTCCGGAGTTCAAGAAGAAAATGACTTCCTCCTTCAAGCCAAAGAAACCGGAGGAGAAGAAAGCCTACAAAGCAACATGGGATTCGAAAAGCGAGTCCGAAGAGGAGGTGGATCAAGCTAATATGTGTTTCATGGCAAACACACCTAAGGTAACCCCTCAATCCCTTGATGATGAAGATGATGAACTAAGTAAGGAAGTTCTAGTTCATGCCTTTGTAGAACTTTCTGAAACTTATGATAATAAGAAACTTGAATGCTTAAAATTACAAAAAGAAGTTGCTTTTCTTAAAAATCAACTTGCTTTGGTTTCAAAAGAAAAAGATGATCTTTCTTCCAATCTTGTTTCTATTCAAAATGAATTTGACGCTTATAAGATTTCTTGTAAGGGTAAAACCCCTATTGTTGATAATAAAGAAATTTCTTCCTTAAAAACCAAAATGGTTGATTTTGAAAAGATTTTGAAAGATTGTGCTTTTAACACCAAGAAGCTTGAAGAAAAGTTTTCCAAAAAGCACACTTCTCATGTTAAAGATTCTCATGCTAAAATTTCACATGCTCACACTTCAAATAATACTTCTCATGCTAAATCTTTTCATGCTCACAATGCCCATGCTCACAAATCACACACTCACTATGCTTTTAGATATGGTAGAGTGTATAGATGTACTTATTGTGGCAAAAATGGACATTTAGCTAAATTTTGTTATGATAAATTGCATAGTTCAAATAATCTTGTTTGGGTTAATGGCTCTAACCCTCATGGACCCAAGAAAATGTGGGTACCAAAATCAAGTCCTAAAATGTTTGATGTAGGTACACACCAAGGCTCCAAGACGTAGGGAGCGGTGGTACCTTGATAGTGGTTGTTCAAGACACATGACGTGGGATATCAACAACTTCACAACCCTATCAAGGTACATGGAAGGTGGCTCCGTCACCTTCGGGGATGATTCCAAAGGCACCATCATCGGTATTGGTAATATTCAAATTGGTTCATCTCCTATTATAGAGAATGTTGTTTTAGTAGATGGTTTAAAACATAATTTGCTTAGCATTAGCCAACTCTGTGATCGTGGACTTAAAGTTGTTTTTGATGATTCCTCATGCAAGATTTTTGATGTTAAATCCGATGTTTGTATTCTTACCGTTTTCGTGATAATAATGTTTATATTATTGACATGCTTAATTTAGATTGTTCTACTAAATGCTTAAATGCTTTTGATGAAAATTCTTGGCTTTGGCATAGAAGATTAGGACATGCATCTTTTGACCATATCTCTAGGATTAATTCAAAGGAATTGGTGAAGGGTATACCTTGCTTGGATTTTGAGAAAGACCGCATTTGTGGTGCGTGCCAACTTGGGAAACAAACCAAGTCTTCCTTTAAACCAATCAAGGATATCATGTCAACTAGGCCTTTAGAATTAATTCATATGGATCTTTTTGGACCAACTAAAACTAAGAGTTTAAATGGAAGTAGATTTGCATTTGTTTTGGTTGATGATTTCTCCCGTTTTACTTGGGTTTTCTTTTTACAAAATAAAGATCAAACTTTTTCTCATTTTAAAATTTTTCGAAAATAGTTGAAAAAGAAAAGGGTTTTCCGATTTTGAGAATAAGGAGTGATAGAGGTGGTGAGTTTATTAACCAACTCTTCATGACTTATTGTGATGAAAAGGGAATTAAGCATGAAACATCTTGTCCTAGAACTCCACAACAAAATGGAGTTGTAGAAAGGAAAAATAGAACTCTTCAAGAGATGGCTAGGACAATGATAAGTGAATATGACCTCCCTCAATATTTATGGGCCGAGGCCGTAAACACCGCATGCTATATATCGAATCGTATTTATTTATGCAAAAATTCTTCAAAAACTTCTTTTGAAATGTATCATTCTAGAAACCAAATGTTGCATATTTTAAAGTTTTTGGATGCAAGTGTTTTGTTTTAAATACTAAGGATAATTTGGGTAAATTTGATGCTAAGGCTTATGAGGCTATCTTTGTTGGATATTCCTCTACTAGCAAAGCATATAGAGTTTTCATTAGATCTTCTCTTACCATATAAGAATCCATGCATGTTAAATTTAAAGAATCTAATGTGGTTGTTGAGAATGTTGTAGAGATTGAACCACTAGGTGAAGACATGGAGAGACTATCCTTGAAGGACTCACCCGCTCAAGAAGAAAAGCTAGATCCTATTGGTGAAGTTCAAGAGGATAAGGAGGAAAGCACTCAACCGCTTCCTAAAGCTTGGAGATACGCTACAAATCATCCTAAGGAGCTCATCTTGGGTGATGCATCTAAAGGAGTCACAATGCGCTCCAAACTCCATGATATATGTGGTAACTTTGCTTTTATTTCTCATTTTGAACCCAAAGGCATTCTCGAAGCCGAGACGGACCCATATTGGTTGCTTGCCATGCAAGAGGAACTCAATCAATTTGAGCGCAACCAAGTTTGGCACCTTGTTCCTAAGCCCCACGATAGACCAATAATTGGTACTAAGTGGATCTTTAGAAACAAGATGGATGAGTCCGGAAATGTCATTAGGAATAAAGCTAGGTTAGTGGCCCAAGGTTACACTCAAGTTGAGGGAATTGACTTTGAGGAGACCTTTGCACCCGTAGCACGGCTTGAAGCCATACGGATGACACTAGCTTTTGCATGTTTTAAAAATTTTAAACTTTTTCAAATGGATGTAAAAAGTGCATTTTTGAATGGTTTTATTAATGAAGAAGTTTATGTTTCTCAACCTCCCGGTTTTATTGATCATGTTCATCCCGATTTTGTTTTTAAACTTGATAAAGCTTTGTATGGATTGAAACAAGCTCCAAGAGCTTGGTATGAAAGGCTTTCTAGTTTTCTCATTTCAAATGATTTTATTAAAGGCAAAGTAGACACAACTCTCTTTACTAAGCATGTTGAGAATGATATTTTAATTGTGCAAATTTATGTTGATGATATAATTTTTGGATCTACTAATGAGCTTTTATGCAAGGATTTTGAGAAGGTAATGCAACTAGAATTTGAAATGTCTTCCATGGGTGAGCTAAATTTCTTCCTTGGACTCCAAATCAAGCAATTGCAAGACGGAACCTTCATTAACCAAGCCAAGTACGCAAAGGAGCTAGTAAAGAAGTTTGGGCTTGAAGGATCAAAGGCTTGCAACACTCCAATGGCAACTACAACCAAGCTTGATAAGGACGAACAAGGTAAAAATGTTGATATTAAATTATTTAGAAGTATGATAGGAAGTCTTTTATATTTACGGCAAGTAGGCCGGATATCATGTTTAGTGTGTGTCTTTGTGCTAGATTTCAATCGTGTCCTAAAGAGTCTCATCTTATTGCGGTAAAACGCATTATTCGTTATATTAAGGGCACTATTGGAATGGGTCTTTGGTATCCGAAAACTATAGATTTTTCTATGACTAGTTATTCGGATGCCGACTATGCGGGTTGTAGAGTAGATAGAAAGAGTACTAGTGGGACATGTCAATTTCTTGGTAATTGTCTTGTTTCATGGTCCTCTAGGAAACAAAATTCCGTAGCTCTCTCAACCGCCGAGGCGGAGTATGTTGCCGCGGGGGCTTGTTGTGCACAAGTCCTTTGGATGAAACATACTCTCCTTGATTTTGATTTGCACTTTGATCATATAAAAATATTTTGTGATAATACTAGTACTATACACATGACCAAAAATGCAAATCAACATAGTAAGACCAAGCACATTGAGATTAGATATCACTTTCTTAGAGATCATTTTGAGAAAGGTGATATAGATATTGATTATGTTTCCACGGATTTACAACTAGCCGATATTTTCTCTAAACCTCTTGATTTTGCTAGATTTTCGTTTATTTGTGGAGAACTTAATGTTTGTATTATTGAATAAACATGTTTTTCATAACCCTTTTTGATGTATGACAAAAAGGGGGAGAATAAGTTTACATGGACAAAAATAAGTTCATTTGGTCTTGGTTCCATATGAATTTATATGTTTTGTTTTTATGAGTTTTTGTGTTTTAAATAAATTCTTGTGTTTTGGTATTTTTGGTATTTTTGGTATTTTTGGTATCAAGAGAAATTTTTGTGTTTTAATTGGTTTCAATAATTGGTGCATCATTTAAATTATTAGTTTCTAGAGCATATTCTTGTGTTTTATGTATAGCATAATTTGAGGGGGAGTTTTCTCCTACCCTATATTTTTGTTAATAGCCTATTTGTTTTGTCATCATCAAAAAGGGGAGATTGTTGGCCCAAGAGGTTACACTCTCCAATTGTTTTGTGTTTTAATGATGACAAACCAAATATGAGCTATTTGGTACTAACAAGTTTGTTAAGATAAGTTTCAGGGTTGTACCATGTTTAGAGACCATTCGCTTAGCTATTGCAAGAACTTCTAAGTTCCACAAAGCAAGGAAGGAAATTTGCACATCAAGGAAGGATCATAGAAGAGAAGGCACTAGCAAGGCATTGGATGGCTCAAAGACTTGAAGATAGCACAAGAAGTCTTCATGTAATTTGTTTTTCAGTTTATAGTTTGTTAAAGAATAGTGGATAGGTTTGAAGCTCTATCACACACGTTTTTGCGCACATGCTCATTCCAAAATAATTTCTTATAAATTATACAAAAATATTTTGCATACAAGATTTTGCCTACAGATATATATATTTATGTTTTATACTAATCCCTGTTCAAAAGTATTTTTGTTAAAATCAAAATCCTCTTTGTTTTCTTTTTAAAATTGACTTTTTTGACCTGATCCGGTCGACCGGGTCGGTCGACCGAGTCTGTGTCAGTCTGGTCCGGTCGACCGGACCAGTCGACCGAAGTCCTGGCAGATGCACGTATCCGTGTGCACGTCTGTCGGTCGACCGGGGCGGTCGACCGGACTATTATTTTTTGCTCACAGGTTTTATCGGTCGACCGGGTCGGTCGACCGCTAGACTTCAACGGTCAAATTTTTATACTACCGGTCGACCGGCCCGGTCGACCGATCCGACCGTTTGAACAGTAACGGGCAGATTTTTAAGAGCTGTTTATTTTTGTCTTTTGTATTTAAAAATTCGTTTAAGGATATATTTTGATCTAATTACCTCCTAAACATCAGTAAATATGTTTTATCCCTAATCCCTAGCCCTCTCCTATAAATAGGGGTGTTTGAGGAGAGATTGGTTACAACAACTATTATTGCTAAAAATTCAAAAGTTTAAGGCTTTCAAAGTTCTTGGTTTTTGTGCTAAATTCTCTCAATTTTCTGAAGGGTTTTCAAAAGTTTTTCTCTGATTTCAATTTCTTTTCCTTACACAAAAGAGCTTCAATTCTACTCATTATTCTCTAAGGACCTTTGTAAGGGAAGAGATTTTTGAAAGAGATAGTGTGTGGTCTTTTGACTACCAAGGAAATCACTTGTTCTTGAGATTGTAGGAGTTGGGTACTCCATTGTATTTGAGATCTTTGTGATAGTGGAAGTGGTCGGAATCCTTCTGGGGAAGGCGGGGAGTAGAGCTGGGTGCTCGAACCTCGATAACATATCCTTGTGTTTGCGATTGGTTTACATTCTTGCAATTATTCTCTACTTTGCTTGCACTTATTACTTGCTCATCATACTTACTTGCTTGCATTCATCTTGTGATTCTTGATTGTGAGTGTTATAGCTTTAATTTTTGAATTGCCCTTTGATTAGCATTATCACCTATTCACCCCCCCTCTAGGTGATTTTCAATTGGTATCAGAGCTTGGACTCTAGGTTTGGCTTAACATCCATAGAGAGATCCTTAAAATATTGCTAATCATCATTTTCATTCATCCATTCATACACTAGTAAATATGGCCGACAACATTAAAACCCCACCTAAATTTGATGGCCTAAATTTTCCCATTTGGAAGGTTAGGATGACTATATTTTTGCAATCACTAGGTAGCTTGGTAGCTAAGTCCTTGACCAAACCCTACATAGCACCCGATAGCGATGAGAGCACTTGGACCGACTTCAACTTTAGAGAATATGAGGCTAACTCAAAAGCCCAAAACTCCCTTTTAACCGCCTTGAATGAGGATGACCTTACACGGGTAATTCATTGCCAATCCGCCTATGAGATTTGGCAACATTTATTGGTCACACACGAAGGGACTTCACAAGTCAAGAGAGCTAAGATAGATCTCTTGAGGTCTCAATATGAATCTTTTAAAATGCTTGATGATGAATCCATTGATTGTATGATTACTCGTTTCACTAAAATTACAAATGGTCTTTCTTCATTAGGTGACGTCATCTCCAACGATCAAAAGGTGCGCAAAGTGATACGGGCTCTTCCTTCTTCATGGGAGATCAAGGCCACCACCTTAAAGGAGTTGAACGACAAGGACGAGATGGACATCATTAGTCTCATTGGGAACCTAAAGACCCATGAGATGGAGAAGAAGGCAAGAGAAGAGGCCACTACTTCAAAGAAGAAATCTATAGCCTTCAAGACTTCATCCACCAATGATGAAGATGATGAAGACGAAGAAGAAGATGAGGAGCTAACTCTACTTGTGCGGAATGTCAAGAGGTTGTACCGAAAGAACAAGTTCAACTTCGGAGAAGATTCGAAGGCAAAGAGGAGCGGAAGATCATTTGCTATAATTGCCACAAACCCGGATATATCATGGCGGATTGTCCGGAGTTCAAGAAGAAAATGACTTCCTCCTTCAAGCCAAAGAAACCGGAGGAGAAGAAAGCCTACAAAGCAACATGGGATTCGAAAAGCGAGTCCGAAGAGGAGGTGGATCAAGCTAATATGTGTTTCATGGCAAACACATCTAAGGTAACCCCTCAATCCCTTGATGATGAAGATGATGAACTAAGTAAGGAAGTTCTAGTTCATGCCTTTGTAGAACTTTCTGAAACTTATGATAATAAGAAACTTGAATGCTTAAAATTACAAAAAGAAGTTGCTTTTCTTAAAAATCAACTTGCTTTGGTTTCAAAAGAAAAAGATGATCTTTCTTCCAATCTTGTTTCTATTCAAAATGAATTTGACGCTTATAAGATTTCTTGTAAGGGTAAAACCCCTATTGTTGATAATAAAGAAATTTCTTCCTTAAAAACCAAAATGGTTGATTTTGAAAAGATTTTGAAAGATTGTGCTTTTAACACCAAGAAGCTTGAAGAAAAGTTTTCCAAAAAGCACACTTCTCATGTTAAAGATTCTCATGCTAAAATTCCACATGCTCACACTTCAAATAATACTTCTCATGCTAAATCTTTTCATGCTCACAATGCCCATGCTCACAAATCACACACTCACTATGCTTTAGATATGGTAGAGTGTATAGATGTACTTATTGTGGCAAAAATGGACATTTAGCTAAATTTTGTTATGATAAATTGCATAGTTCAAATAATCTTGTTTGGGTTAATGGCTCTAACCCTCATGGACCCAAGAAAATGTGGGTACCAAAATCAAGTCCTAAAATGTTTGATGTAGGTACACACCAAGGCTCCAAGACGTAGGGAGCGGTGGTACCTTGATAGTGGTTGTTCAAGACACATGACGTGGGATATCAACAACTTCACAACCCTATCAAGGTACATGGAAGGTGGCTCCGTCACCTTCGGGGATGATTCCAAAGGCACCATCATCGGTATTGGTAATATTCAAATTGGTTCATCTCCTATTATAGAGAATGTTGTTTTAGTAGATGGTTTAAAACATAATTTGCTTAGCATTAGCCAACTCTGTGATCGTGGACTTAAAGTTGTTTTGATGATTCCTCATGCAAGATTTTTGATGTTAAATCCGATGTTTGTATTCTTACCGGTTTTCGTGATAATAATGTTTATATTATTGACATGCTTAATTAGATTGTTCTACTAAATGCTTAAATGCTTTTGATGAAAATTCTTGGCTTTGGCATAGAAGATTAGGACATGCATCTTTTGACCATATCTCTAGGATTAATTCAAAGGAATTGGTGAAGGGTATACCTTGCTTGGATTTTGAGAAAGACCGCATTTGTGGTGCGTGCCAACTTGGGAAACAACCAAGTCTTCCTTTAAACCAATCAAGGATATCATGTCAACTAGGCCTTTAGAATTAATTCATATGGATCTTTTTGGACCAACTAAAACTAAGAGTTTAAATGGAAGTAGATTTGCATTTGTTTTGGTTGATGATTTCTCCCGTTTTACTTGGGTTTTCTTTTTACAAAATAAAGATCAAACTTTTTCTCATTTTAAAATTTTTCGAAAAATAGTTGAAAAAGAAAAGGGTTTTCCGATTTGAGAATAAGGAGTGATAGAGGTGGTGAGTTTATTAACCAACTCTTCATGACTTATTGTGATGAAAAGGGAATTAAGCATGAAACATCTTGTCCTAGAACTCCACAACAAAATGGAGTTGTAGAAAGGAAAAATAGAACTCTTCAAGAGATGCTAGGACAATGATAAGTGAATATGACCTCCCTCAATATTTATGGGCCGAGGCCGTAAACACCGCATGCTATATATCGAATCGTATTTATTTATGCAAAAATTCTTCAAAAACTTCTTTTGAAATGTATCATTCTAGAAAACCAAATGTTGCATATTTTAAAGTTTTTGGATGCAAGTGTTTTGTTTTAAATACTAAGGATAATTTGGGTAAATTTGATGCTAAGGCTTATGAGGCTATCTTTGTTGGATATTCCTCTACTAGCAAAGCATATAGAGTTTTCATTAGATCTTCTCTTACCATATAAGAATCCATGCATGTTAAATTTAAAGAATCTAATGTGGTTGTTGAGAATGTTGTAGAGATTGAACCACTAGGTGAAGACATGGAGAGACTATCCTTGAAGGACTCACCCGCTCAAGAAGAAAAGCTAGATCCTATTGTGAAGTTCAAGAGGATAAGGAGGAAAGCACTCAACCGCTTCCTAAAGCTTGGAGATACGCTACAAATCATCCTAAGGAGCTCATCTTGGGTGATGCATCTAAAGGAGTCACAATGCGCTCCAAACTCCATGACATATGTGGTAACTTTGCTTTTATTTCTCATTTTGAACCCAAAGGCATTCTCGAAGCCGAGACGGACCCATATTGGTTGCTTGCCATGCAAGAGGAACTCAATCAATTTGAGCGCAACCAAGTTTGGCACCTTGTTCCTAAGCCCCACGATAGACCAATAATTGGTACTAAGTGGATCTTTAGAAATAAGATGGATGAGTCCGGAAATGTCATTAGGAATAAAGCTAGGTTAGTGGCCCAAGGTTACACTCAAGTTGAGGAATTGACTTTGAGGAGACCTTTGCACCCGTAGCACGGCTTGAAGCCATACGGATGACACTAGCTTTTGCATGTTTTAAAAATTTTAAACTTTTTCAAATGGATGTAAAAAGTGCATTTTTGAATGGTTTTATTAATGAAGAAGTTTATGTTTCTCAACCTCCCGGTTTTATTGATCATGTTCATCCCGATTTTGTTTTTAAACTTGATAAAGCTTTGTATGGATTGAAACAAGCTCCAAGAGCTTGGTATGAAAGGCTTTCTAGTTTTCTCATTTCAAATGATTTTATTAAAGGCAAAGTAGACACAACTCTCTTTACTAAGCATGTTGAGAATGATATTTTAATTGTGCAAATTTATGTTGATGATATAATTTTTGGATCTACTAATGAGCTTTTATGCAAGGATTTTGAGAAGGTAATGCAACTAGAATTTGAAATGTCTTCCATGGGTGAGCTAAATTTCTTCCTTGGACTCCAAATCAAGCAATTGCAAGACGGAACCTTCATTAACCAAGCCAAGTACGCAAAGGAGCTAGTAAAGAAGTTTGGGCTTGAAGGATCAAAGGCATGCAACACTCCAATGGCAACTACAACCAAGCTTGATAAGGACGAACAAGGTAAAAATGTTGATATTAAATTATTTAGAAGTATGATAGGAAGTCTTTTATATTTAACGGCAAGTAGGCCGGATATCATGTTTAGTGTGTGTCTTTGTGCTAGATTTCAATCGTGTCCTAAAGAGTCTCATCTTATTGCGGTAAAACGCATTATTCGTTATATTAAGGGCACTATTGGAATGGGTCTTTGGTATCCGAAAACTATAGATTTTTTCTATGACTAGTTATTCGGATGCCGACTATGCGGGTTGTAGAGTAGATAGAAAGAGTACTAGTGGGACATGTCAATTTCTTGGTAATTGTCTTGTTTCATGGTCCTCTAGGAAACAAAATTCCGTAGCTCTCTCAACCGCCGAGGCGGAGTATGTTGCCGCGGGGGCTTGTTGTGCACAAGTCCTTTGGATGAAACATACTCTCCTTGATTTTGATTTGCACTTTGATCATATAAAAATATTTTGTGATAATACTAGTACTATACACATGACCAAAAATGCAAATCAACATAGTAAGACCAAGCACATTGAGATTAGATATCACTTTCTTAGAGATCATTTTGAGAAAGGTGATATAGATATTGATTATGTTTCCACGAATTTACAACTAGCCGATATTTTCACTAAACCTCTTGATTTTGCTAGATTTTCGTTTATTTGTGGAGAACTTAATGTTTGTATTATTGAATAAACATGTTTTTCATACCCTTTTGATGTATGACAAAAAGGGGAGAATAAGTTTACATGGACAAAAATAAGTTCATTTGGTCTTGGTTCCATATGAATTTATATGTTTTGTTTTTATGAGTTTTTGTGTTTTAAATAAATTCTTGTGTTTTGGTATATTTGGTATTTTTGGTATTTTTGGTATCAAGAGAAATTTTTGTGTTTTAATTGGTTTCAATAATTGGTGCATCATTTAAATTATTAGTTTCTAGAGCATATTCTTGTGTTTTATGTATAGCATAATTTGAGGGGGAGTTTTCTCCTACCCTATATTTTTGTTAATAGCCTATTTGTTTTGTCATCATCAAAAAGGGGGAGATTGTTGGCCCAAGAGGTTACACTCTCCAATTGTTTTGTGTTTTAATGATGACAAACCAAATATGAGCTATTTGGTACTAACAAGTTTGTTAAGATAAGTTTCAGGGTTGTACCATGTTTAGAGACCATTCGCTTAGCTATTGCAAGAACTTCTAAGTTCCACAAAGCAAGGAAGGAAAATTGCACATCAAGGAAGGATCATAGAAGAAAGCACTAGCAAGGCATTGGATGGCTCAAAGACTTGAAGATAGCACAAGAAGTCTTCATGTAATTTGTTTTTCAGTTTATAGTTTGTTAAAGAATAGTGGATAGGTTTGAAGCTCTATCACACACGTTTTTGCGCACATGCTCATTCCAAAATAATTTCTTATAAATTATACAAAAATATTTTGCATACAAGATTTTGCCTACAGATATATATATTTATGTTTTATACTAATCCCTGTTCAAAAGTATTTTTGTTAAAATCAAAATCCTCTTTGTTTTCTTTTTAAAATTGACTTTTTGACCTGATCCGGTCGACCGGGTCGGTCGACCGGGTCTGTGTCAGTCTGGTCCGGTCGACCGGACCAGTCGACCGAAGTCCTGGCAGATGCACGTATCCGTGTGCACGTCTGTCGGTCGACCGGGGCGGTCGACCGGACTATTATTTTTTGCTCACAGGTTTTATCGGTCGACCGGGTCGGTCGACCGCTAGACTTCAACGGTCAAATTTTTATACTACCGGTCGACCGGCCCGGTCGACCGATCCGACCGTTTGAACAGTAACGGGCAGATTTTTAAGAGCTGTTTATTTTTGTCTTTTGTATTTAAAAATTCGTTTAAGGATATATTTTGATCTAATTACCTCCTAAACATCAGTAAATATGTTTTATCCCTAATCCCTAGCCCTCTCCTATAAATAGGGGTGTTTGAGGAGAGATTGGTTACAACAACTATTATTGCTAAAAATTCAAAAGTTTAAGGCTTTCAAAGTTCTTGGTTTTTGTGCTAAATTCTCTCAATTTTCTGAAGGGTTTTCAAAAGTTTTTCTCTGATTTCAATTTCTTTTCCTTACACAAAAGAGCTTCAATTCTACTCATTATTCTCTAAGGACCTTTGTAAGGGAAGAGATTTTTGAAATAGAGAGTTTGTGGTCTTTTGACTACCAAGGAAATCACTTGTTCTTGAGATTGTAGGAGTTGGGTACTCCATTGTATTTGAGATCTTTGTGATAGTGGAAGTGGTCGGAATCCTTCTGGGGAAGGCGGGGAGTAGAGCTGGGTGCTCGAACCTCGATAACATATCCTTGTGTTTGCGATTGGTTTACATTCTTGCAATTATTCTCTACTTTGCTTGCACTTATTACTTGCTCATCATACTTACTTGCTTGCATTCATCTTGTGATTCTTGATTGTGAGTGTTATAGCTTTAAATTTTTGAATTGCCCTTTGATTAGCATTATCACCTATTCACCCCCCCTCTAGGTGATTTTCACTTTGAAAACTTATTTTCAAAGGTTTGAGCCATAGCGAGATTTTCCCCCACCGGGATGTCTTGGAGAATGTTTCCAGGGTGAAGACCTAATATACAGCGAGGAGGACCTGCTCTTATATAACTAGGAGACGTAGCAATTAATTTTCCTCCATGAACAGAGTCAGTGGTCCGAGTCACTTGCCACTTCATCTTCCGAGGCCTCGTCACGCATTGGAAGAAAGACAGCGGGAAATAAGGCTTGCTAGATGGGAGGTAATACTTCTCGCCATCTAGATCGAAGATTAACTGCCCGTCCCCAGCCAGTAGTTGATGATCAGTGTCAAGCGCTGCATCCCCAAACATAAAGCCGGGCTTTCGATAAATTTTTCGGTCACATTCCTCGAGGGAGCAGTAGTTAAGATGCTCCTCATGGTACGCCGATCTCTGACGTAGATCAGGGCATCCCGGCCAGGAGCGCTCGCTCACTGAATAATAAGGCTTGTCCCTAGAATTGCAAGCTAACATTGCCATCCAGTCCCCCGACTGTTCCAAATAGACTGTTCAAAGAACCTAGAGTATAGTGTACTGCAAAGCAAGAAGAAACTATATTAGTCCATTAGCCAAAGAAAAGGAAAGCTAAAGCAAAAAGAAAATTGCTAAGGCATAGCTTCGCTCTCCGAACGAAGCTAGCCTAGCATTAGATTTGCCCTGAAGCTCAGCTTCGCACTCTGCACAAAGGCAGAGTGCAGAAAACCACTAAGTGATTAGCTTCGCTCCAGAAGCTTAGCTTCGCATTCTAGAATACAAAAAACCCAAGGGCTAGCTTTGCTGGAAAGGCACTTGTGCCTAAATTTACTCAAAGGACTTTAAAGTCCTCTTTCCAGCTACGCTTCCGAAGCTAGCTTCACATCTTGTCATTTGACAGGATGTGAACCGTCCTAAGGGCTAGTTTCGTATAAAAGCTTGGGGAAGAAACCTTTGATTTCTAAATCCCAAGTTGCGAAATAAATGGGAATTAAATCCCCTAAAAATTCGGTGGGATTAAGTTAAGGGAGTATAGTTCCCTGAGATCACTGGATCATGGTGAGTCATTCCAGATTCAAATGAGATAGCAAGTAAATGGCTTCAAAAGAGATAAAAATCTCTACCCGCAATGGGGCGCTCGATGACCAGAGGAGGAGAGGGCGCCTCCGCAATAGAGGTCGCTGCCTCTTTGCCTGCTCATCTTTTGGGAGCCATTAAAGAACCAAAGTGTTATGCAAATCTGAACGAGGGAGAAGGAAGAGATGTATTCTCTAAAGAAACCTGGAGTGTTTTAAGAGAAGTTAATTCTCTCTTTCAGTCCATCGGGCTTTTATAGACATAAAAATGTCTAAATTCGCCTCCTCAAAAGTAGCACAAGCGGTCATTTCAAATTAATTTGAAACGGCGCCAAGCACCTTTCCCGAGAAGCCTTGTTTCAACCCCGCCAAGGGCTAGCTCCGCTGCGAGTTCAGCATTAACTTGCGAAACGCTTGAGTAACTTCGCTGAAAGCTCATCTGTAGCTTTGCAAAAATTTTGCCCTAGCTCCGTTGGAAGCTCGTTCCTAACTTAGCTGGAAGTCTGTCCTCAGCTTTGCGGGAAGCTTAGCTCCGTTAAGAGCTTTTCTTTCCTCCTCAGAAAAAGACTTACCTACGCCAGTCCATTCCAGATGCTTTCGAAATTCAAAAGGAAAAGAAGGGAAGCAAAGTAGATGAGCAAAAAGTAAAATTCTTATTAATTCAAAAGGGAAGATACATTGGTACATTAAGATTTGAAATCACCTAGAGGGGGGTGAATAGGTGACTAGCAAATCTAATGGTGAATTAATGTGAAATTAAAACTATTTATGTAAACTAAAAACTATTATGCACAACACACCAAGTATAACACAAGAGTGTAGCCGAATTCACCGTGAAGGGCTCTGGACTAACTCCTCAAGATTCCTCTAGATAAAAGTTGAGGTGTCGCTTAGGCTCTCTTGGTTGAATATAAGTGTGAGCAAACAATCTCCAAGCATATATCAATTTAAGCACAAATATATATCAAGCATATAAAGATGAAAGCAATATAAGCATGCAAGATATAAATACAAGTGAGAGATAGAGAGAGCAATGCAAACACGAGAGATTTGTTTTGAGGTTTGAGCACTCTTGCTCTACGTCCCCGCCTTCAACACTATGAAGGATTTTCACTAAAAACGATCCCACCGGATCTGCAACACCTATAAGTGAGTTCACACTAGAACTCCTTTGGACTCTCTAGTCCCTCTCTTGTTCCTGCAATAACAAACACACGCAAGCACGCAAGATTTCCGAGGCCGCACCTCTACACTGAGTTCTTACTAGAACCTAAAACAATGCGAACCCGCAAGTCCGCCTCCTCAAAATAAGAATGAAGACTTTGGTGATCACAACACTTTGATCACCAAAAAAATAATCTCACAACAACTCTCCTATAGGAATGATATAGCAATAGATAGCTCAAGTATGTGTGAGAAAAACAAGGATTAATTTGGTGGTGAAAAACTCAAAGAAAACTCTTTTACAAAACACTCTTGAAAATCTCTCCTTTTGATATGGCAATTTTGGCTCTTAAATAAGTGGAGATAAACACTAAAAGATGTATCAAAAACTAGCTTGAAAACCCACTTAAAATCTTATGGAAAACAGTCTAAGGGAGCCCCATTTTATAGGCTCCAAAAATATGCCCGTTGGAAGCTAACTCAGCAGCTCCGGTCGACTGTCAGGTCGACCGCCCGGTCGACCGCCAATGGTCGGATTTCCGACCGTTGGGAAGGTCGGTTGACTGGCTGGTCGACCGCCAACTGGGCAATGGCCTAGCAGTCGACCGTCCGGTCGACCGGGCCATTTCCAGAGAGCAGACACTCTCTGGCGGTCAACCGTGCGGTCGACCGGCCCAACCTGTGCACATCGGTCGACCGGAGCGATCGACCGACTTCTTGTCCAGTCGACTATCCGGTCGACCGATAGAGGGTCATTCCACACTAATATGGGGATTTAAAACTTGACTTTTTATCTTTGATAAAATCCCATAAATCCACAAAAAATCTACAAAAATAAGTTCAGTATTATACCTTGATATACAAATATATTTGAGTAAAAATCAAAATATGTTACAAACAATTTGAACTATTTTTGTAATATGGAAGTTTTGTCTTAAACAAAAATCTGTATTCTTCCAAAATGATTTTTCCAAATAGAAAACCGATTTTAACAAAACTCCTCCAAATATAAAAACAAAATATTCTAAACACTTTTAAAGCTTTGTGTGTATGGAAATGATCCACTATAATATATGATGAAATATCTATATTTTTGATATTAAGCTCTAAAATGGTTTTGGTTAAAACACTTGTATATATGAAACTCTAAAAATCAAAACGGTATTTTTCTAAAATGAAAACTCTTTTAACTCTTTTATGAAAACTCATATAAATCTTATGTGTGAGTGTATATGATACTTGAGCAATCAACCAACTATTCTATCCTTTACATTTTATCTAAAAATAAAATCTTACTAAAAGCAAACCTAGACACAAGTCTTCTCTTGAAGGTCTTCACTTGTAAAATCTTCTTCTCCTTCAAGCTCTTGAATCAACACGTGCTACCTCTAAAACTTGACTTTAAATCCTTTGTTGAAGCTAAACACCTACTAAGATCTTAATCACAAATCTGAAACTAATTAAACATAAGATCATTAGTACTATAAACTCATGAGTTAATCATCATCAAAACCAGAGTATGGGCCTTTGGGCCAACAATCTCCCCCTTTTTGATGATGACAAAACTCATGGAGTTATATATGCATGGATTAACGTTAAGCCCCATAAAAGCTCCCCCTTAACTCATGGATAACAATAAACAAATAAGATATTCAATGAAGAACATGAAACTAGACAAATATATCATCATAAACAGGGTGAGAGAAACATGCATACCAAAAACCTTCTCCCCCTTTTTGTTTAAACTAACAAAATCATTTTCCCTCATATCTTATTGTTTATTGTAAAATGCATAAACTCCGTAAATGAAAAAACTCAAATATACATATATAAACTCAAAATCTTTCTCCCCCTTTTTGTCAATCATCAACAAAGGGGTAAAATGAAACAAATCAAGAATAAGGATATATATGCGATATACATTCATGAAGAGGAAGACGCTAAGTTAGCTTCCCTGCATACATGTATTACATGAAGAAGGGATGACAAACCCTAACTCACATAACGCATAATATACAATGCATAAGTGGAGATGTGAAGCTCCCCCTACACACGTGTATCACATAAAAAAGAAATGTCAAGCTCTCAATATAAGATACACTGAATATGAATCTATAAGTAGAAAAGATGCTAAGCTCCCCTTGCATATAGGCAATACATATCAAAATATTTTTAACACAAATTTTGATAATTACTAAAACAAATTTTGAGATATCATTTGTACATAAACAAAATTTTAAGATACCAATTGTAAATAAACAAAACAAATTTTGAATTTTTCTTAAATCAACAAATCAATTTGAGATATCACAATATTTTGATACCATATGAAATAGGAAATTTGTGATACCAATTGAAATTGAAATATTTGTACATTTTGATATTAATGAAAGAAAATATTTTATTTTGATATCAATTGAAATATATGGTAAATTTTGATACCAAATAGGTAAAACACATTGATACCAATTGAAACTTAAACCCAATTGGAAATCAAAACATATTGATACCAATGGAAGTATATTTGTAAATTTTGATATCAATAAAAAAACACCAAATGAAAATAATGCATAAGCTTATTAAAGTACCAATTGAGATACCAATTGAAAATCAAGATTTAAATCAAACTTAGCATAAGCATAATTTGTGCTTTAAACATGTAGGGATTGTAAATCAAGCACAATCAAATCATATATATGTATGAAAATGAAAATACCAATAGAAATTGATATTATTTGAAATTTAATGCATATATATATAGAAAACAAAATATGAGTATACATAAAAATATCAATTGTAATACCAATTGAAAATATGATGTGAATCAAGTGTATAACTCATAAAGATCTACACTTTTCATGCACAAGATAAAAAATATTCAATAAGGCATACAAGGTATGGTCGCCCATCCATCCGCCCTTTAAGGGGTTGGTAGAGGTTTTCAAAACAAGAGTTTGAAAAATATTTTATAAAATTCGAAAACTCTATCAAATGAAGAATAAATAACTAGTTAAAGTAATTTTTAAAAACTAGTTAAAGATCCTTCAAATATGAAACAAATCATGTGTATCTCATGAATCATACTAAATACACAAAAGGTGCACTCGAAATCTATAAAGCTCAAAAGTGTTCATGAAATAAAGTCATGAATAAAAAAAGAAATAATGTGAGTGTACAATTATCATGTGAATAGCATATTCATGAAAATAGTCAATGAAGCTCAAAGCAAACATGAATATTATTTTATCAAATAAATATAGAAATCAAAGATTTTATTTTTTTCATTTAAAAATAGACCTCAAGGTATATGTATGATTTATCCAAAGCTAACAATATACATACATAACACAAACAAAAATGAGTTCAAAAAGTAATTTGCATGAAGGCAAGTGACTCAAGGGTATACATGTATATTTATTAGTTTTGGACAATGAATACATATACATGAAGCAAAAACATGCATAAAAATAGGTAAAACAAGTGTAAATAAGGGAATCATCAAAACTAGGCTATACATGTGCATGTAATGAGTACAAATGAGCAATGAAGTGCAAACATATATGAGTCAAATGTTGCTCACTATTTGTACAAATATATACACAAGTTTTGACAAAAACTACATCTAAACAAGTATTCACTTCATGAAATACAAAACATGATTATTTTAACATAAAACTAAAACATGCTAAAAATCATTAATGTAAAAGCATGTAAATAAAATAGAAGTTTAGAGATAGTTACCAAACCAAAGAACTATACTCTAAGTCTCCAAAACATGGTGGTCTTCCCACCAAACTTTTCTTGAAAGTGGTGCATCAATATGTGTGTCCATCTAGTCCATGTGCATTCACCACCAAGGCACCAATCCTCTCACGTTTTGTGAGAGCCCGCACCTACATCAAATACAAAAGGTGGAAATTTTGGTACCCATTTTCTTTTGAGTCCACAGGGGTTAGCATTATTTGGAACCCAAATATTTTTATTAGCAAACTTAACAGAATTTACTCTATCATAACAAAATTTTGCTAAACGGCCTTTGCGGCGCAATGTGTACACATGTACACTCTAGTATGTACATGAATGTGATTATGGTGTGCAAAGTGTGCATATGTGTGCCGTGGGTGATGTGCATGTACATGTGGAGCTTGTTTCTTTTGAAACAAGGTTTACAATCTTTTATGGTTAAATGTACAATTGCTCAAAGTTGAGCTCAAACAATCTATTCTATTTTTCAAAAATTTTATTTCATTTTTATCAATGGCAGTAGCATGAAATACATGATCAACAATCTTTTTTCTTTTTAGGAACATTTTCCTTTTCTTTTAAAACAATTTTTATTTTCAAAGATGTGTTTTCATTCAAAGCAATTTCCTTTTCTTTTTCCACCAACATAATTTTACTTTTAAAGAAGTATTTCCTTCACAAAAATCATTTAATTTAGAAGACAAGGAAATATTCTCATTTTTCAAAAATTCGTTTTCTTTAGAAATGCATTCTAATTTATTTTGAAAAGAATCTTTTTCTTTTAATATGGAATCAAATTTATTTTTCAATTTCTTGTTATCCTTTTTAAGCATGTCATATTTTTCTAGAAGTTGTTGATAAAATGAAGCAAGTTCCTCATAAGACATATCAACATCTTCTTTTAACTCGGATTCAGAGTTTACCTCAAGGGGGTTATCCCCTTGGACCATGTAGCATACGTTGGAAGTCTTACTTCCAACATCCGAGTCGCTCCCCACATAGTATTGCTCTTGTTCGCCAAGGGAGAGAATGACGTTCCATACTACAAAAGCCGAATCAAGATTAGAAACCCTACATAAATAATCATTACTTAAGGTACTCTTCAAAGCATGGATGGCTTTTGAGTTAGCCTCAAGATACTTGCTATTACTAAAATATGAATTTTTAATGGTAGCAAGATAAACTTGAATACCTAGGCCTTTGAGGTACAAAGACATCTTAACCTTCCAAGTTTGGATGTTTAGAATATCAAAGGTGGGAGGTGACATGAAACCCATGTGTGTGTAAACAAATATAGTGATTAGCTATAAATGAGGATCTTAAACTCAAGGTTGTTAGACCCAAATCAAGAGCACTTGGCTCTGATACCAATTGAAATCACCTAGTGGGGGTGAATAGGTGACTAGCTAATCTAATGGTGAATTAATGCGGAATTAAAACTATTTATGCAAACTAAAAACTATTATGCACAACACACCAAGTATAACATAAGAGTATAGCCGAATTCCCCGTGAAGGGCTCTGGACTAACTCCTCAAGTTCTCTAGATAAGAGTTGAGGTGCCGCTTTGGCTTTCTTGGTTGAATATAAGTGTGAGCAAACAATCCCCAAGCATATATCAATTTAAGCACAAATATATATCAAGCATATAAAGGTGAAAGCAATATAAGCATGCAAGATATAAAGACAAGTGAGAGATAGAGAGAGCAATGCAAACACGGGAGATTTGTTTCGAGGTTCGAGCACTCTTGCTCTACGTCCCCGCCTTCAACACTATGAAGGATTTTCACTAAAAACGGTCCCACCGATCACTCGGTGCCGCAACACCTACAAGCGAGTTCACACTAGAACTCTTTTGGACTCTCTAGTCCCTCTCTTATTCCTACAAGAACAAACACACGCAAGCACGTAAGCTTGCCGAGGCTGCACCTCTACACCGATTTCTTACTAGAACCCGAAACAACGTGAACCCGCAAGTCCGCCTCCTCAAAACAAGAATGAAGACTTTGGTGATCACAACACTTTGATCACCTAAAAAACAATCTCACAACAACTCTCCTATAGGAATGATATAGCAATGGATAGCTTAAGTATGTGTGAGAAAAATAAGGATTGATTTGGTGGTGAAAAACTCAAAGAAAACTCTTTTAAAAAACTCATGAAAATCTCTCCTTTTGATATGGTAATTTTGGCTCTTAAACAAGTGGAGATAAACACTAAAAGATTATCAAAAACTAGCTTGAAAACCCACTTAAAATCTTATGTAAAACAGTCCAAGGGAGCCCCATTTTATAGGCTCTAAAAATCTGCCCGTTGGAAGCTAACTCAGCAGCTCTGGCTGCTGACGGTCGACCGCCCGGTCGACCGCCAACGGTCAGATTTCTGACCGTTAGGAAGGTCGGTCGACCGGCCAGTCGACCGCCAACTGGGCAATGGCCTAGCGGTCGATCGCCCGGTCGACCGCCAACGGTCAGATTTCTGACCGTTAGGAAGGTCGGTCGACCGGCCAGTCGACCGCCAACTGGGCAATGGCCTAGCGGTCGACCGCCCGGTCGACCGGGCCATTTCCAGAGAGCAGACACTCTCTGGCGGTCGATCGTGCGGTCGACCAGTCCAACCTGTGCACGTCTGTGCACATTGGTCGACTGGAGTGGTTAACTGACTTCTTGTCCGATCGACCGACAGAGGGTCAGTCTAGGCAAATATGGGGATTAAAAACTTGACTTTTTACCTTTGATAAAATCCCATAAATCCACAAAAAATCTACAAAAATAAATTCAGTATTATACTTTGATATACAAACATGTTTGAGTAAAAATCAAAGCATGTCACAAACAATTTGAACTATTTTTGTAATATGGAAGTTTTGCCTTAAACAAAAATCTGTATTTTTCCAAAATGATTTTTCCAAATAGAAAACCGATTTTTCGAAAACTCCAAATATAAAAACAAGATATTCTAAACACTTTTAAACCTTTGTGTGTATGGAAATGATCCACTACACATATATGACGAAATATCTATGTTTTTGACATTAAGCTCTAAAATGGTTTTGGTTAAAACACATGTATATATGAAACTCCAAAAACCAAAATGGTATTTTTCTAAAATGAAAACTCTTTTAACTGTTTTATGAAAACTCATATAAATCTTGTGTGTGAGTGTATATGATACTTGAGCAATCCACCAACTAATCTATCCTTTACATTTTATCTAAAAATAAAATCTTTCTAAAAACAAACCTAGACACAAGTCTTCTCTTGAAGGTCTTCACTTGAAAAATTTTCTTCTCCTTCTTGACTTGGTCCAATCCTTGATCCAATAAGCTAGACTCCTCTTGAGTACTTGATGTGGGCTTGATGCACAAGCTCTTGAATCAACGCGTGTTAGCTCCAAAACTTGACTTGAAATCCTTTGTTGAATCTAAATACCTACTAAGATATTGATCATAAATCTGAAACTAATTAAACACATGATCATTAGTACTATAAAACATGAGCTAATCATCATCAAAACCACAGTGATGGGCCTTTGGGCCAACAAGATTGTCTTTCATACAACAAAATCAATGCTCCAAAGGTAAACAAGTTGTCCTATCAACTTTTAGGGTGATAAACCATCCCAACTGGACAAGAAAGGTCTTCCTCCCGCACAAGGCTGTATTCCTTCGCTTATTTGCAGATTTTGCTATCAAGAAGCTGGATATTCTTTGATAAAAATTGACAAAAGATTGGTTGCCATCAAGGAGCTGGATCTTCTATAATCAAAATTGGCAAGGGATTGGTTGCCACCAGAAAGCTGGATCTTCCTAACAAAATTGGCAAAGGAAGGATCCGAAACCTTAATGGCATCGTCCGCCTTCCCAAAGTGGATCATCTCGAATAAGCGACTACCAGCCCCTTCCTACAGTGGATCATCTCGGATAAGCGATTGCCAGCCTTTTCTTAGAATACACATCAGCTGCTCCAATATGTTCCCCTACTTAAGATCAAAACTTCAACTTGAAAATTAAGGGGCAAGTTTTCGTTCTCTTCATCAAGATGAAAAAATGAGGAGCACAGTGCACTGTAATGCAAACAAGAAACAAGTTAGCTTTAATTAAAGTTTTATGGGAAGGAACGAAATGCTAAGTCAGAGTTTTATTCTTTGAGCGAAGCTATCCAGATCCAGCCCAGTTGTGCCTTGAAGATGGATTTCAGCTAAGCAGAGGATAGCCTCTCTTGCAAGGCAAACCGGCCTAGCAAAAGCTAAGTCTTAGCTCTGCCTAGACAGCTAGGCCAGACAAGCTTTAAAAAGGTCAAGTCCTAACCTCGCCTATATGGCTAGGTTAGACTGGCCTGGAAGGGCGCTGTCTTGACCCCACCTATATGACAAGACTGGCTCAACCTTGAAGAGGCCATGTCTCAAACCTCCGTAACCTCGCCTATATGGCAGATTTAGCAGGGACTTCGCGTGGAAAGATCCTTTGTCTGATCAAGCAAGAATGCTAGCTTCGCCGAGAGGCTTGAAAATAGGGTTGAAACCCTTTTCCGAAAGCCAAATGCAGAGATCAAGGGAATCCAATCCCTAAGATAGAAGACAAAGCTAAGAAAATTAAGGGAGATAAACTCCCTAAAATCACTGGATGGCCAAGGCTCACCAATTCTTGATCAGATAATAACCAGAGTGAGAGTCCTCACTACTTCAAGGACCTCAGTCTCCTTGCTTGAGTAATAGGGAGGGGTCATAAACAAACCTCCTAGAAAGAGAGGAGTATGTTTCTCTGAGAAGGACTACAAGAGTCCTATTTATAGGCCTCGTGGCCTGACTACGCCGCTACCACTTCAAGCTTGGGAGCACGGGCGAAGTTAAAGCATTCAAATGCTTGACCTTCAGAAAGGGAATAATCTCCCACGGAATGCACACGAAGTTATTTTAAACTTCGGAGAAAGGGAATAATCTCTCTCGTAAATGCAAGGGAAGTTATTCAAATCTTGAAAGAAGGAGCAATTCCCTCGTAACTCACAAAAGCGGTTAGCCTCAGGAACGGAACGTCGCTCCAGCACAGCGGGCACGAGGCTAATGTTCACATTCCAACCCAATTTGAAGCGAAGCTACTTCAGGAAGTCTAAAGGCAAAGTACCCAAAGCACGAAGCTACATGGAAGCGGATTGTCAATTCCTCGGTGAACCTATTCTAGCCTGAAAGTAGGGCTAAAGGCAAAATTGAACTCAACCACCAAGGCAACGTTCACATTCACATGTCGTCAATCAAAGCAGCTCAAAATATTTCAAAAATATGAACCATTCTATTGCAGATTCACGAAAACTTTGAAGGGGGTCTTGTTGACACTCGAAAAAGACAGGACTCCCGCATTCATCTTCAACCTGTCTAAACGACGTTTAACTTATCGACATCTACAAAAGATAAGTCGAAGACAAGCTGATGACCAGAAATGAGGCAGCAACATGAAAATTACTAATCCAGTAAAGCAGATAGTAAGCCAAAGTTGTCTTTGAAGAGACCCAAGCAGGCATAAGACGCTAAGCTAGCTCAATACTTGGCCTGGGCATAACCCTAAGGTAAGCTTTGTAGCTCCGCATGAAACTAAAAGTTTCGCGTAAACTTGGTAGCCTCACATTGAAGCCAAACTATCAGCTTCGCATGAAGCTTCCCATTTAGCCCCGCCGGAGGCAGATCCAAGAGCATCCGTCAGAAGCTCTATCCCTATAGCTAAGTCATAGCTCCGCTATGAGCTGAGTCTTAGCTTCGCACGAGGCTCTGAAAGTAACTTCGCCTGAAGCTATGAGCTAGCTCCGCATGAGCTAGCTTCGCAGTGGGCTTTGCCAGGTCATCAAGTTGATCGTTTCAAAATCCCACGAGGGATTAATAGGTGAACCCCACTAATTTGTGGGAGTAACGCCACTTTAAGTGGGCGGTTACACCCGCCCACTTCGTCCCACATTAAGTAGAGACAACTAAGCCGCAATGGTATGAGGACGTTTGCACGAACCCTCTAGTTTCGCCAGACGCTTGCAAAAAGCTTCGCGGCAAGGCCATTTGCGAGCCTCGCGAGAAGCTAATGATTAATTCTGCTTTGCTGAATTTAAGGGGGCAGTTGCACCCCACATTTGCTATAAATAGCCCCCTATAGAGGCTTCCTGAGACAAGGGGAGATCCTTGGATAGAGAGGAGATTGGCTTGAAAAGAGCAGAATTCCTAGCAAAAGGGCTCTAATGATCTTCTGTTCTCCGATTCCCCGAACCAGGCAAGAAGGGAGTCTTATTAGGAGGCAGTCTTGATCACCTGATCAATTGCATCGTCAAAGGGATAAAGTGATCGCGCGCTGATCAGATTCCTACTGGCATATTTTCCCGAAAATCTAAAAGGAGATATACCTGTAATTTTCTTTCTATAAAGAAATACTTGTAATTTCACTCCTCGATTCTTTTTTAAGTTTTCCCCATATCTAGTTTTCAATGGAAAATAAATACAAAGAGATATATAGTAATGAATAGTACAAAAGGAGGCTCAGGTCATAACAAAAAAGCTCTAGAGCCGAGCAGGAGGGCCTGGAAGGATAGGGCTTCAGACGATCTATCGATGATCCACGCTTCTGCTGCGCCACTCTAATCAGTAACAGGGAGAATCCTCCAGCTCCAACCTTCGAAACCTAGATATGAGGATCCAGAGGAGTCAGAACTCCCCAACGAGTGGTGTTGCAAATGTCAAGTGGCATGCAAAGATAAGTACACGTGTATTGATAAATTCAAATCATAAATTGCATTGAAAACTGTGTCGTGAGCACAAGCACACATGAACAGGAATGAGACATCAAATTGTGAGATAAACAGATGTGACGAAACCTATTGTACGGGCTCAGTAAATAGATTCATGAGATTGATACCTTGAGGGGATAATCCAAACAAGAAAACCCTCATCTATATACCATATACCTCATATCTCTAACGACTGTGAATGCATAACCTGAGTTGTCCACAATAATAGTTAAATAGAATAGTTATAAATCATAAGGAATTATACGGTAACCAAGTATCCATATAAATCAAGAATGAACAATCGGGAAGTCAGTAAAGTAGTACACATGTGGTAATCATAAAACAAAATAGGAAATCTGAAATAAAACTCGATGGAAGCAAATATGGCAAAGCCAACAGTATAACCCGATCACAAGCAAGATCATGAGTTATTATCTTGGTGTCTTATTATTATTTCTCGTCCGACTTATATATCTAGGTATGTGCCCTGTTGTACATCTCAACACACATACATCCATATATAAGTAAGTCGAGGTTGGTTATTGGAAGCTGATAAAGAACTTATAGCCCATATTTATAGTGGTTCCCATCTGCCCAGGACACAACCAATTGGGGGCCTGAAATCCCCTAACATGCATCTTCTGGGTACCTAAAAGCACCTAGCACATATCATCAATTTAGTATTCCACCACTATAAGTAAGGCATTATACAGGCATCCATCACTTCCTCCCATTCCCAGTGTAAGTTATCCTTTTATAGCTTACTAAACATAATTATCTGATTACGGGAATGAGCAGTAGCATAACAGGTCATAACAGGAGTACATACCAGGCATAACGGGAGTACATAATAAGAAATCAGGCACTACAGTCCCGTAATGAGATAATCATGAGTCAAGAGTTAAACATGACAGGTATCAGATGTTATTATCGAGATGACAAGTGATCAGACAGGTAATAGGCGATAGTGATATCATAAAAGGGGGCAGGTGGCATGTAGTAACATGATAAGTAACAAGAGATAGACTGGTAAATGACAGCACATCAAGTGAAAGCATGACAAGCAATATAGGAAAACGGTATAAGTAAGTTTTCAAACTCTTCACAATCATTAACGGAAGAATAGATAAACTGACAGGCAGATAATTTGGCTAGAAGTGAACATCCAAGCGGAGCTAAGCGGGGCTGGACCGAATAATCGAACGTACGACACTAAATACTATCATGTTTGGCATAGTCATCGCTCGCAGCACAGCTAAACGCACGTGTCACAGCATGTGCATGAAATGTCATACTACCGCTCATGGCACCGCCGTGCTCACAGCGCAACTGCGCTCGAACAGAGTTAGCGGTAAAGTGCTGACGCTAGGTTCGCCTACCAGGCATAGCATATAAAAAGTCCAGAGGACTTTTAAAATCTCAGAGAGGTTAAACCTAGAGGTTAGGCCCAAAGGCAAGGGTACCTGCAGAAGGTATTAATTCCAAACAGCATACATAAGGAATATTTTCTACATTGTTATAAGCAGTCGCCACAAATATATGCATATACAATACTGGGCACTCAGCCGTATACAAATACAAATACTAGACCACAGCCCAATATAGAAATATGAATACAGGTACAAATATAGCATGTAATACAAGTCGACCCGACGAAGCGGGGAAACCCAAAACGAGGTGAGGACACTCGCCTAAATACGAAAACTGCCGTGAAATCACCGATCTTCAGAATCCAGATAACCAATGCGTAAACACGTTCAATATCAATAATAATATATAATAAATAATATATATATTAAGAACGCATAGATTCGCGTTAAGGAAGTGTCCGGACACTGGGGCGAGCTCCGCGTCCAGCAGAAAGAGAGAGCCAGGGAGAGTGAGACAGAGAGGTGAGGAAGAGAGAGTGTACATGGAGAGAGATAGAGACGCAAGGGTGAGAGAGAGAAGGCAGAGAGACGCGAGGTTGGGAGAAAGAGAGAGAAACTGTGAAGAGAAAACCAGAGAAAGAAAAGGAAAGAAAGAAAGAAAAGGAAAAAAGGAAAGGAAAGAAAGAAGGGAGAAGGGAGGGTGGTCGGCTGGCCGGCCAAGCCTGGCCAGTGGTCTCCGGAAGCCGGAGGTGGCCGATGTCCATGGGTGGCGGCTCCAAGTCCAAGCCAATGGTGGTGCAAGTTTAGTACAAAATGGATTTTTGGAGTTTTGAAAATGGTGATTTGGAGAGCAACGGAATGGCTCGATGGAAAGAGTATTCCGAGGAGAAGAAGATGTCGTGATTGGTAGTGGTGGATGTGGTGTAGTTGGTGGTGGAAATGGTGATGAAGATGGTGGTGGAGATGGGTTTCTTGGTGAAAAAGGAAGAAGAAGGTTGTGTTATTGCTGCTGTTGGAATGGAGGAGAAGATGATGGAGGGAAGGATAGTGGAGGAGTTGGTGATAGCGGTGGCCTAAAAATGCAGCCAGGGGGAGGCACGACTGCTGGTTTTCCTGCTGCTACCATTGTCTGTTGGTTGACTGGAAGAAGAAGAAAAAAACAAATAATGAAAGAGAGAGAAAAAGAAGGGGTGTATATATGAAAGAAAAGTTAGGATTATTACAAGTTTGCCACGTGATTCAATAAAATGAGACTTGTGTTTCATTAAAATTAGACCCGCATCTAGATAAATGCCCATACGCAAGGTTAAAGTCCGCGCCTCAGTGGAAAACGCGAGTGTCGCGTTAGTAGAGGAGAGAGAAAAATCATGATGACTTGATTAGAGTATATTGAAAGGCATTAAATGCATAAAGAAGGGAATATTTACATTAAAAAATCAGACCTCATCTAGTTGAACCTCATGTTTCGGGAGGATAGAGAAAAATGGGAAAAATATAAATATAATATCTGGATAAAATTTTGGTATATGAGAAAACACTAAAAACTTAGGAAAAGTCTAAAAATTGAAGTAGCTCGGAACGATTTTCAAAAATTCTCAAAATAATAAATATTATTTTGAGATGCCTAATAAAATTGGACTTTAGAAATTCAATCCTGTTTTTAAAATAAAAATCCTAGAATTTGCCGGCAATACTAGTCAACACCAAATCTGGTATAATTTTGATAAATTAAGAAAAATCTCTAAAATTGCATTTAAATAGAAAATATGATTTTAAGAGATAATGTGAAAGTAGTTTCTAAAAATTTAACTCCGTTTATAAAGTAAAAAAATCTTGGAATCGATCAGCGGCATTGGTCGACACTGGTATTGAAGATTTGCAATTTAATTCAGAAAAATTCTAAAAAATCAAAAAAATCTAAAATATTGAAAAATGTTGATTAAAACTGAAATCAATCAAATCTGAATGCCAAAAAGATTAAATTGAGAAATAGACTAGGATCGGGTCCCCGGTTCAGATTAGGGCTCTGTCCACGAATCCAGATCCAAGGCAAAACGATCAAATAAATAATTCATAAAACAAAACAAATACATAAAGTAAATCTAAAAATATGATCAAAAAATCTGAATACTTAACTAAGTACGTATTCTAGGAACAGGGTGTTACATTCCGTCCACCTTACAAAATTTGCATCATTGCAATTTTGATCAAGGGTAAACTGAACATAAAAAGGACATGGACGGGAATTATACCAACCAAGGTATGAATAACTAAGGGTAACACTCCGAAATCGATTGAACAATGATCAGAACATAGATATCTTCTGCACTTCCTGCTATATAAATCTTCGAACAATGTCAAATAATACTAACCCGATAATACTACTTTGTAATAGATTCCTACTGTACTGCTTACTTAATATCACTCCGAAAATAAGCCAGAATACTGAAAATAAAGAAGAATCATGATAATACTGAGCATAAATTAAGAAGACTAATAGTTAAGAATTCCGAATATCAGGCATCAATCACTCTGAAAGATATAGCCAAGAATTAGAATAACCATAGAGAAACCTGAATACCGACTTCTGGAAGATAACCCAATCATGGATCAATTCTGAGAATACTAGAGCTTCATAGAGTTAGTCAAAGAGATCATATAATAACTTCATTCTGCTCTCTGATTCTACATTTCTACTCTATTCATATCTTAAGTTGGTATAATGATGATGGGAATGAAAACAAGAAAATGGAAAGGACTCAGAAATCAAAGAAAGGACGATCAAGAAAGAATAGGTGACTCTGCACTTGTAGTTGGACTATATAATAAGGACTCATGCATTCCAGTTGCAAATTTCTTTACCATTAATTTATCGTCTGGACGTACTAAGAATTTGAGAGCTTAGGCTATAATACCATCCTGTAACGCCCCGATCTGGAGGGTACGAAGACGTTATTGTTACATATATACATAGATCAAAAATACCCTCACATATACATCTAAGCATCAATACAAACAAGAATCAGAGTATGAAAGTACGTGGGGGCTTTATACATTCTAATATATAAGTACAATTACAAAGTTATCACAGGATGTGACACAATATTACAATAATATTACATCACTGATATGGCACAAAATGTGAGAATACAAAAAGATATACAGTAATGAATAGTACAAAAGGAGGCTCAGAGTCATAACAGGAAAACTCTAAAGCCGAGCAGGGGGGCCTGGAAGGATGGGACTTCAGACGGTCTGTCGATTATCCACGCTTCCGCTGCGCCACTCTGATCAGCAACGGGGGAATCCACCAGCTTCAAGCTCCGAACCCTAGACATGAGGATCCAGGGGAGCCAGAACTCCCCAAGGAGTGGTGTTGCGAATGCCAAGTGCGTGCAAAGATAAGCACACGTGTATCGATAAATCTGAATCATAAACATGCATTGAAAACTATGTCGTGAGCATAAGTACATATGAACAGGAATGAGGCATCAAATGATGGGATAAAAAGATGTGACAAAACTTGTTGTACGGGCTCAGTAGATAGATTCAAAAGATTGATACCTCGAGGGAATAATCCAAATAAGAAAACCCTAATATATATATACACACACACACACACCATATAACTCCTATCTGCAACGACTGAGAACGCACAACTTGAGTTGTCCACAATAACAGTTGATTGAGGTTTTACCTACACACAAAAATATAGAATTTTAGAAATTAGAATAAAGAGTGCAAGTACTCAACACTACCGCAATAGCAAGTGGTTATGAGGTCGTGATCCACAAGCAGGGACTAGCGATGGAAGTTTTTTGATCAAGTTTTTGTTAAAGATCTTCTTTTAGTTCTTTAAAAGAAAAGGAAAATTAAGTTTTAAGTTAAGAAGAAAGTGGTAGGTTGAGAAGGTGGAGAAAATAGAAGATGGATTTAAACAAAGAAATTAAAAAGAGTGAAAAAGAGTTGATAGATTATGGTGGTGATGATCTAAACTAAAAGTTAAAAGAAAAAAAATTAAACCTAAAAGAAATACTTACCTCCTCTGGCCAAATACTTACCTTGAATCTGTGGCAATGATGTTACCTTGAAATGGAGGCAATCAGTGCATAGCCCATAAGAGTTGATCCGATCTCTTCCACATTACATTATCAAGACGATACAAGCTTGAAATAATACAGACTGAGACTAGAATACATCATCATGAGCTATCGGTGGCACACGCAAAGGCAAGGCTCTTTCGATGCTATAAGATTCACTTGGATAGCAATTGGTACCAAAAGAAAAAAAGTAGAAAAGAAGAAAAGGAACAAAAAAACAAACAAAAACATAAAAAATGTACTTTAGATTCAATGTGGTAACAATAAAAGAAGAGAAGAATAACTTACATCGGTGTCACTCTCAGTACAAGCTTCATTTTCATTCTCCTATGAAACTTTGATCTTCTCTAAATTACATAAATAAAACTAAAAATTACTTAAAAATAAAATTAAAAATCTACACTAAAAAGAATGAAAATTTGGCCTAAAATCTATCTTTGCATGATCGTTCCCTTTGGTCTCTGAAAAACCCAGTATTTATATGAAAAACCCAACGAGGAAGAGCGTACGAAGATAGGGGGAGCAAACGCTCCCCCAACCTCTCTAATAATGCCACAGAAACACGGCTTTGGCCGTGTTTTCTTGGCCTGGGTGTGGCTAGGTGGCCACACCCAGGGGGTACAACTACCAGTTTTATGATTTGACTTTATCTGGTTCTGGATTTTCCATTTCAGCTCCTGGATTTGACAAAACTGCCTTTGATCTTCGGCTTTAACCAATTGGTTTTGGAAGATTTATTTTAACCAGTTTTTAACTTCTCTAATTTGCCATGATCTGTCCTGATTTTTTGATTTCGAATTAATTCTGAATTAAATTAGAATTTTGATGGGTTTTTGGGCTCGTTTCTCTTTTCTTTCCTTTATCAATGGGTCTGCATATAAATTAGAAAATAATTAGGATTAAAGGCAGAGTTTATTATATAATAAGTAAGAGAACGTGACAATGAATGTGCAATATCAGCGACCGATCACACCCCATACCTGTCTTTTGCTCGTCCTCGAGCAAAACAAAACTAAACCAAAAATTATTAGAGCACTTTCGCAGGTCACGCGATTACTGAGCATGTGCAACAAGCCGTTAAACCTCTACATTTTTTCTAGAGGACGAGATTTGTCTCGTGAGGGTTTTCAGTGGATTGCACCCACAAAATCCATAAAGAAAGAGAAAAATGTTAGTATTTTGAAAACACATTTTGAAAGAGAAAAATATTTGAAATATTATTGTAAGAATTAATTAATCTATAAGTTATAGAAAAACTGTGTTTTTCATTCCTAAACTTAGTCTCTATTCAAAAATTTTATCAATCAAGGCATGGAGTCAAACTGTATTCTCATCTAATCTATTATTTTACCCTAAATCATATACACCTTTGTGACTGTGAAATTTTGACTCGGGGTTCTTTAACTCTATCTCTTATGCCTTATTATTTTTCTCTTTTATTTTTTATTTTTTGGTGATATTATTCCTTAATTCTATTAGGCTTTCTAATCTGTCCATGTAACGAGCCTTTAATCGGTGACTCCCAACCCAAACGGTCTTAGGGCACCGGGTGAGAAAACACCCCAAGGACTTAAGAACTCAAGCAAACACGATCACAAAACTAAGGATTTTATTATATGAACCGCTTTTAGGCGTGAACACTTATGCTTTATAAGGAACAAATACCCAGCTTAATCAGAGAATTTTTATTCATATATATTTTTCTTTTTCTTTTTCTTTTTCTTTTTTTCTTTTTATTTTTTTAATAAGACATAAGAATTTTGTTTTTGAAAGTGTGTAACTGTATAAAGTATGCATATATCATTAAGGTAAAAATTAAGACTAAATTACTTTTGCAAATTATCTTCCTAACCTTGATTTCTATAATCTTATTTTGACCAAGTATAAGAATCCTAATTATGATTCTCCTATTTCTTAAAATTGACTTAATTTCTTACAAAAAATATGTCAAAATATTGTTTCTATTTTAAAAAGTCTTTTTTTAAAGTAAAGAAAATGTTAATAATAGTTTTTTTTAAAATAATAAAAGAAAAACCTAAGTTATGTTAGAACCCTCCCCCACACCCATCGCATGCATTGTCCTCAATGTATGAATTAATGCATAGATGCATGAAAAAGAAGAAAGGGAAGGAATATATTACCTTATGGTGTTGGTTCTAATGGTGGTCAGATTAGGTCAAGCGTTGCTGCCCAATCAAGATAATGTGGTGGTTCACAGAACCCACCTTTATTAACCTCTTTTTTATTTACATATTTACAGTCTCCAATATGAATAGGACCATGAAAGTGAAAGTACACCTAGAGAAGAAAGCCCATTAGTAATCTTAGTAAATTTAGTAATCATATCATCTATGGTTTCATGTTCTTGCATGCTAAAATTTCATATTGGGACCGAAGAAGGTCTATCTTGGCCCTCTTCACTTGTGATGTCCCCTCATGTGTTACTAGCAAATGGGTCCAAATTTCATAGGCGGATTTGCAATGGATGACTCTAGCTATGTCATCATCATTGAGGGCTTGTAGGAGTGCATAATGAGCCCTAGCATTGGCATCAAACTCCTTGGTCTCAATTTCGGACCAAGTAGATTCATCACCATCGGGGCACTAAATTGTTTAGTCACGGCCTTTGCAACTCGGCTACCTAGAGATTGCAAGAAAACGGTCATCTTAACCTTCCATATGGGAAAGTTAAGTCCATCAAACTTAGGGGGTGTCTTAATACCATCGGCCATGTTTACTATGTGGAAATGAATGAAATGATTAGCAATATGAGGATCTCTCTAAGGTTGTTAAGCCAAATCCTAGAGTCCAAGCTCTGATACCAATTGAAATACACCTAGAGGGGGGGTGAATAGGTGTAATTGCTAATCTAATGATCTTTTTAACTTTTCTGAAAATTCCATAAAAATTGTTTTGTCATTTTATATTGAAACATAAACCTGTGATAAAAATTTCAAGACAATATATCAACATGTCAATTCATTTTAGAGTCTTGCAAATTTTATCAAAACAAAACCTGTATTTTGTCAAACTTGATTTTTCCAAAACATGAATAGGGATATCAAAATAAGTTTGTTTACCAAGTTAAAGCATGTATGTATAAGTAGAAAACATCTACTATACATATACCATATGTAAACTTGTTTTGATCAACTATTCATAAAACCAAAAACCAAATCATAAATCGTGTGTGTTTTGTGCACTTGAGCATATCCACTAAACTAAGCTTTACAAATGGATCTAAAACACTATCTAAACTAGGATACCTAAGTCATGCTTGTAGATCTTCTATCTTCAAGTAGACTTGCTCCAAAACTCCGTGATTCTCCAAGTGCAAAGGTATGATCTTTAAGCTTTGGCACCGGAATCATCATGGATAGCTTCTAATCATCTTGTTGAAGCTAATCACCAACTAATATCCTGTTAATGATCTGAAACTTAGAAACACAAGAATATTAGTAAACATAACTACATGAGTGTTGATCATCATCAAAACTAGAGTGGAAGGCCATTGGGCCAACAATCTCCCCCTTTTTGATGATGACAAAACTCATGGAGTTATATATGCATGGATTAAAGTTAAGCTTCAAAGAAGCTCCCCCTTAACTCATGCATAAACAAATAAACAATAATATGCAATGCATGACAATGCATATAACATGGTACTCTAGATACTAATGGAATATTCAACATAAACTATGTTCTAGATACCAATTTAACCAAACAACATGCAATGCTTAATGTTCTAGATATCAATAAAAACAATCATTTTAAACAAGATACCAATTTAAACAATATAAACAATATACCAATTAAGCAAGGAATTCATGCATATATTAAAAACATAAACACAAATTCTTCTCCCCCTTTTTGTCAATCATCAACAAAGGGGTAAATAGCAAAATCAAACATTTTTTAATTCTTAAAGCAAATACATGCATACAAAGTCATGCATATAAGTTACAAAACAACCAAAGTCTTCTCCCCCTTTTTGTCCTAATCAAGGAACCAACAAAGGGTTAAAATCATAAAAACAATATTTTCTCCCCCTTTTGTCAAAAACAAAAAGATCAAGAAGGGGTAATCCAAACATTCATAACAACAATGATACCAATTCAAGATATGACAATAAAGTGCATATTGATACCAATTGAAGTAAAACATATAGCAATGTAAATCAAAAGTATATATTTTTCTTAAACAAAATTTTGAGATACCAATTAAAAACACTCAACATAAACATCTTGATATCATTAAGAGAAATATGTTCTTTTAAACACATGATACCAATTTGAAACTATATTTTAACATAAAGCAAGGGAGTGGGAATCAAATACCAATTGAAAGACAACAACAAATTGAAATACAACAACAAATTTCTCCCCCTTATGAAATACCAACAAAACATATGCATAAGCTTGTTAAGATACCAATTGAAAAACAAATCAACCATTTGAAAAATTTTCAAGCTTAGCATTAAGATATATATGTATGAGAGTAATAGATACCAATTGAAATTGATACCATAGGATAGAAAGCATACATACATACATACATACATAAAACATATATGAGTATACCAGAAGGATCAAAAAATTGATACCAATTGAAAGTATTCAAAGATACCAATTTAAAGAATAGGGTCAAGTGTATATCTCATATTATCAAAGCGAAGAATACGAACTAGTTAACAAAACTAACTAGTACGAAATCCTTCAAGCAAGGAATAAATACAAATCATTTTTCATAAAAATGAAATCCACATGATAATCAACACTCTATTCAATTAAGTATAAAAAGGTCTCATGAAAACAAAACATGACCAATTTGTAGGTGTGAGTGTACAAGTAAAGTGTGGAGATCACAATCATGAAAATTTGTCATTAAGTACAAATATTCCTTAAAACAAGAAATCATAAAAAATATTTATTTTTCAAGGTATATGTATGACTTGACAAACAAGAAGTATACATACATATCCCTAAACACACTTTTGAGTCCATAATAGATATTTGCATGAAAGGCAAATGACTCAAGGGGTGTACATGTATTTCTTAAGGTTTGGCAAGCTAAACATATACATGAAATGGAAAACTCACAAACACGAATCAACAATGAGAATACAAGTCTAAAACGTATGAATCATCAAAACTAGACTATATTCACACATCTAATGGGAACAAATAAGCATTCAACCCAAAACATATATAGATTTATTTGTGTCCCACTATATGTACACTTGTTTTGATCAACTATTCATAAAAACCAAAAACCAAATCATAAATCGTGTGTGTTTGTGCACTTGAGCATATCCACTAAACTAAGCTTTACAAATGGATCTAAAACACTATCTAAACTAGGATACCTAAGTCATGCTTGTAGATCTTCTATCTTCAAGTAGACTTGCTCCAAAACTCCGTGATTCTCCAAGTGCAAAGGTATGATCTTTAAGCTTTGGCACCGGAATCATCATGGATAGCTTCTAATCATCTTGTTGAAGCTAATCACCAACTAATATCCTGTTAATGATCTGAAACTTAGAAACACAAGAATATTAGTAAACATAACTACATGAGTGTTGATCATCATCAAAACTAGAGTGGAAGGCCATTGGGCCAATAGAAAGATCCTATCATGAAACTTACTCCGTCTACATGACCAGTCTTAGAAAATCATCACGGAGTCATCATGGTCTATACCTATATCTAACAAAAGAATGTGACTTGGTGGAATGGTTGACTTGGGCTCAAGAATGATAGGTTCAAGAACCAATATTAACTCAGGAAAATCAACTTTGGGTTCGAGAGATAGTTTTGGTTTAAGAGTTGAGTCCAAGTCCAAGAATTGAAATTTACATTCTTTTCCCATTAATGAAATGTGATTATCCAAAATTGGTGATTCCATTTCTAGAATTATGGGTACGGGAATAAATGTTAGCTCAAAAAATTGGTCCAAATTGGGTAAGAAAATCGGAGTCAACATAGATTCGAAGATGTAAACTGAATCACAAAGTTGGAAATCGGGTTCACATTCATAATCAAGTTCAATCTCATTAAAATGAAAACTTCCCAATTCGTCAATGGGTTGATATTGGTTAAGTTTAAGGTTTTGTAGTGAAATTGAAATCTTGGTCAAAGTCTTCAAGATACCATAATTCTTGATTTTCCTCAATATGGCTAGAAGTGTTGGGAATAGTCAAAGATTGAATAGGGAGAGTTTCCTTATTCCTACACATGTTCTCTAATCTACTAATTCTTGTTTCTTTCATATAGAGTGGATCATTTGGCATTGAATCATGGTTTTCATACTCTTTTCTAAGTTGGCATGTTCTCCTTGAAAAATAGAGTAAGGATCTGTGACTGGAAAATTTTGACGGGATTTTGAGTCTTCTAAAATCTGAATTCGTCGCTCAAGCTCATCTAAAGCTTCCATCCTCTTTTTTCAGTCAATTGATTCTTCTAATGGTTGTTCTAGATAAGGAGAATATGAAGCTGGATGTTAGTAAGGTGGTTGACTATATGACTCGGGGGAGTTGTATTCCTATTGACTTGTGAAGAGTAGTGATGATTATTTCAGTCTTGTTCATAGTATTGGGGCTGGAGCATGTATTGATTCAGATAAGACCAATCCAGCACACTAAATTGGTTAAAGTTATGAAATGCCAGGTTGGTAATATCCTAAAAAGAGGTCAGGGTGTAACATGGATTACCATTAAAATTGAAAAAATTATTGTTATAAGCTATATCACACAAGAATTGTCAAAATCAAACAAAGAAAAAGAAAACAAATAAACAAACAAAAAGAAAAAAATCTATTCTAAGTTAGGGGAAACCTTAGACCTAGACGACTCCTAACTAGTTAGACTGTCCACAGGGGGTATATTGCAGAATCTGACCATAAGTTAATCGGCCATGTAGGGGCAAGATCAGTGGGAGGTATCCGTGCCTAAGCAACGGGCCTAATTATGCCAAACCACCAACCTTCAGGGTTTCACCACTCAATCCCCAACCTTAGACTCCGGTTTGGCATGGGTCAAATTTTAATCAACTTTCCCCTTAGGTCAGTCTCCTATATGAGTCTGAGATGTCCCTAGGACCAACGTCTACTCAGTTTTGTTAGGCTTGGGTTAGTAAGTGAGGAGATTATTTGTGGGCTAAGGGACGCTAATGACTTCCCCAACTTATCTTGTTTATAGGATAAGCCCTGAGGATTGATTGTGCAAAGTGGGCAGGATATAGAAAAGTAATATTCAACAAGAAAATAATCACTCAAGAATGTTTCCTAAACTATATGCTATGCATACGTACCTTTTTCTTTAGCACTCTTCAATAGTAATAAAAAAATGTAAACAAATTAGACACATGCCTAAATGCAATTCTAAACCATTTTTAGCATTTAACAAACATCATTTTACTGTTGAGGTTAGAAAGTATGTACAGTGAGACAAATAAGAAAATAAATAACCACAGAATTTTAGCTTTGCAATTTAGCCAACCTGCAGAAATACAGGTTAATAGCTTACTCAGATTGCTACTAGAATATAGCAAATCTGAGGGCTTCTAGGCTCTGCTTTCTTGAGCAGAGTCCAGAGCTACTTATATGTCCACTACAGCAAAAATTTTCTTGATATTTATTATTGCACACCAAGAATAAAGAAGAAAGTTAACCAAAAATATAAACTTAAATAGAGGATTACTTACCGTCCCTCCCCGGTAACGACGCCAAAATTTGATTGAGATTTTACCTACATACAAAAAAATAGAAATTCAGAACTTAGAATAAAGAGTGCAAATACTCAATACTACCGCAATAGCAAGTGGCTATGTGGGTCGTGATCCACAGGGAGGGACTAGCGATGGAAGTTTTTTTAGTGGGTTCTCTTTAAAGTTACATTCAATGGTTAAAAGATTTTCTTTTAGTTTTTTAAAAGAAAAGGAAAAATAAGTTAAAGTTAAGTTAAGAAGAAAGTGGTAGGTTGAGAAGGTGGAGAAAATAGAAGATGGATTTATACAAAGAAATTAAAAAGAGTGAAAAAGAATTGATAGATTGTGGTGTTGGTGATCTAAACTAAAAGTTAAAAGAAAGAAAGTTAAACCTAAAAGAAATACTTACCTCCTCTTGACAAATACTTACTTTGAATCTGTGGCAACGTTGTTACCTTGAAATGGAGGCATTCACCGCATAGTCCATAAGAGTTGATTCCCATCTCTTTTGTATTACATCATCAAGATAATACAAGTATAAAATGATACAGAATGAGTCTAAAATCCATCGGACATGAGCTATCAGTGGCACTTGCAAAGGCAAGGCTCTTTTGATGTTATAAGACATACTTGGATAGCAATTGGTATCAAAAGAAAAAAGTAGAAAAGAAGAAGAACACAAAAACAAAGAAAAACATAAAATATGTACTTTAGATTTAATGTGGTAAAAATAAGAGAAGAGAATAATGACTTATATCGATGTCACTCTCAGTACAAGCTTCACTCTCGTTCTCTTGTGAAACTCTGATCTCTTCTAAATTATATAAATAAAACTAAAAATTACATAAAAATAAAAATAAAAACCAACACTAAAAAGAATGAAAAACTGGCCTAAAATCGATCTTTGCATGATCGTTCCCTCTGGTCTTTAAAAAAACCAGTATATATAGGCAAAACCCTACGGGGAGGAGTGTATGAAGATAGGGAGAGTAAATGCTCCCCCAACCTCTCTAACGAAGCAGCGAAAATGCGGCTTTGGCCGCGTTTTCGTAACCTGGGTGTGGCCAGGTGGCCATACACAGGGAGCACAGCTCCTGGTTTTGTGATTTGACTTTATTTGGTTCTGGATTACTCGTTTCAACTCCTAGATTTGACGAAACTGCCTTTGATCTTTGGCTTTAACCAATTTATATTGGAAGATTTGTTTTAACTGATTTTCAACTTCTCTGATTTGCCATGATCTGCCCTGATTTTCTGATTTTGAATTAATTTTGAATTAAATCAAAATTTTGATGGGCTTTTGGGTCGTTTCTCTTTCCTTTCCTTTAGCAATGAGCCTGCATATAAATTAGAAAATAATTAAGATTAAAAGCAGAGTTTATTATATAATAAGTATGAGAATGTGACAATGAATGTGCAATATCAGCGGCCTATCAATAGTTAAAATAGAACCGTGTGAATCATCAGGAATTATATGGTAACCAAGTATACATATAAATTGAGAATGAACAAGTCGGGAAGTCAGTAAAGTAGTATACATGTGGTAATCATGAAATAAAATAGGAAATCCGAAGTAAAATCCGATGGAAGCAAATATGGTAAAGCCAACGGTATAACCCGGTTACAAGCATGATCATAAGTTATTATCTTGGTGTTTTATTATTATTACTTGTCCAACTCAATATCTAGGTATGTGTCCTGGTGTACATTTCAACACACATACATCAATATATAAGTAAATCGAGGCTGGTTATTGGAAGCTGATAAAGAACTGATATCTCATATTTATAGTGGTTCCCATCCACCTGGGACACCACAAATTGGGGGCCTAAAATCCGCCTAACACGCATCTTCTGGGTGCCTAAAACACCCAACACGAATCATCAGTTTAGTATTCCACCACTATAAGTAAGACATCATACCAGAATCTATCACTTCCTTGTTGGTCTCGAGATGATGCCAATTGTGGATCTAATATACAAAGTCAACACTCACACAAGAATATTAGTATAAAGAAATAAACGTACTTGCAAATAAGGAAAAAACAAATCACAGAAAATACAACAATCGCAAACATAAGTGATTTATCCTGGTTCGGTCCTCGTGACCTACATCCAGTCCCCAAGACACCCGCTTGAGATTATCCTTGATTTTGTACACCCAAAATCAACACCATGCACACCACTTGACAAATCCCCTTTACTAAATGTGTACAACTCTTCTTACAACCAAGAAGACCATAACACCTTGTACAAACTCTCTTCAACCCGAAGACGCTCTTGTACAATGCTTCCTTTGAGTGATTACAAACTTTTCTGTAAGCCTTGATTCAGTATGTGATCATGGACAAGGGCTATTATAGGTTGACTTTCATAAATCTTCACTTTGGAGTAGGAATTTGGTGAAGAAATAGAAAGTGGGAACAGTTTTCAGAGAACCAGAATTTTTGCAAGATTTTTGTCAGAAAACTATATGTTTGAATTTGTATTTGAACCCTAAGATAACAACCCTATTTATAGCTGAACTCTAGGGTTAGTTAGGGTAGTTATTAGGACTATTTTGAATGTTTAAACGTTGGATAATGTTGAAGGAAATACCAGAAAAGAGAAACTGCCATTAGTCGACTTGAGATATGAGGTTAGTCGACTTGGGTAGGTAAATTTCAGGGTTAGTCGACTATAGAAAAGACCAAGTCGACTAGGTCAAGTTGAAAACAATAGACAAGTTTCTAGAAACTGAAACTAGTCGACTAGAGGGAAGTATTAGTCGACTACATAAGTCTATTAGTCGACTAGGTATCCTGTTAAGTCGACTAACAGAGACAAATAGAAAGTTGGGATCATTTAGGACAAATACAAGTCGACTATAGAGTTTTGTTAAGTCGACTATAGTTGGTAGTAGTCGACTAGACATTTCTATAAGTCGACTAATATGACAAAGATGTGTGTGTGTGTGTATAAAGGCTTTTAACATGTTATCAACAATTACAATACACATCATTATCGACTCTCCTTGGGAAGTCTTGATCATGTAGAACTCTTGAATAGGCTTGTGATAGAGCTCCAAATGATATGGCTTCATAAATTTATCATCAAAATTAAGTTCCAACTTTCTCCCCCTTTTTGATGATGACACTTTGTGTGCGCAAATGTTCCCCCTGCAGAAAATGGGTTATAACAGATATAGAAACACTTGTGTTCTCCCCCAGCAACAAATATATCATAACATGTATATATATGATAAATATTTGAAGTAATGTCCTTATCAAACTTCTTATGTGGTACCTGAAAGATAAACATTAGATGGTACCAATCATAAATGTAAAGCATTGACCTTTAGGAGACCAAACCCAATTTGAATTTGGTTTCCATCTGTTAGTATACATATAATTGCATGAATTACATATATCATGTATGTATGATACAATATAAGTATTTTTATCAACAATGCTTAAGTTTTTAGGAATCCATATAAACTTATTCTTAATTCTTTTTGAAATAATATCAGACTTTCTTTTCACAAAAGAATTATATGGATTACTAACATATGAAGATTTTTCAAAAAATTCAAGACCATAATGATTATGTGACATCTTTTGATATGATAATAAATCATTCAACTTTTCTTTTCTTGATTAAACATAGTCACATTTTTTAAAATCTCTTCATATTTCATTTTGAAAACTGACATGTCTTTATCTAACACAGAAATTCTTTCATTTAAAGACACAGTTTCCTTTTTAAGTAAAATATTTTGTTTTATAAAATTCTCATATCCTTTTGAATGATGATAACACTTTTTCAAAATCATCTTTTTGAGAATTTATAGAAGAAACTTGAGAGACATAACATGAATTTTCTTAAAAAAGTTTTTCATTTTCCTTTAATAAAACTTTATTCTTTATTTTTTTCATTCTTTAGATCATTGAATAATTCATAGAATGCATCTAAAAGTTCAGTATATTGTACCTCATCTTCTTCTAGCGCCATGTAACAGATGTTGGTATGTTCAGTGGTTTCTTCTTCGTCAGAGGAAGAGGAATCACTGTTTTCCCATGATGCTTGGTAGTCTTTCTTCTTCTGACCTTTTTGCTCTTGTATTTATCTTTGATTTTGAGCAATGGGCAATCCTTCTTCATATGACCTGTTTATTGCAATTAAAACATCTAAACTTACCTTACTTTAAGAATCTTCTGAATTTTCTTGAAAGCATTGCCATCTCCTCTTCATCATCATCTGAATTGTCCGTGTCTGAGGATGCATGGAAGGCAAGTTCTTTCTTCTTTGAGAGAGATTGTTGTTCGTCCTTCTTTCTTTCTTCAAGTTGCACTTCATATGCCATTGATTACCAATAAGGTTTTCTAATGTCATTATTGAGAGATCATTCGCTTCTTCTATTGCAGTTGTCTTCTTCTCCCAATCTGGTGTGAGTGCACGAAGGATCTTGCAAACTTTTTCTACTTAGGTGTATCCTTTCCAAGGGATGCTAAGGAATTGATTATGTCGGTGAATCTTGTAACCATTTCTGAGATGGTTTCATTCTCCTTCATTTTGAATAATTCAAACCTGTGGACAAGAACAGAAATTTTAGATTCCTTAACTTTATTTATGCCTTCATGTGTTACCTGAAGAGTGTGCCATATTTGATTTGCAGAAGTGGTTGTTGACACACGGTTGAACTCTTCTTTGGTTAAGGCACAGAATAATGCATTCATCGCTTTGTTTTCAAGGTTCGCATTCTTGTTTTGATCATCACTCCAAACGTTGTAGTTGGTTGTCGGTTTGGTGTACGGTGCTTCTACAACGTTCCAAAGTTCGTAGTTGAGCGATTGCAAGTAGATCTTCATTCTACACTTCAAATAGTTGTAGTTGGATCCGTCAAATAGCGGTGGATGTTGTGTAAAATGTCCTTCTTTGAATTGTGACGAAGGGAACTCCGTTGCCATCCTTGTAGATTGTTGACTACGTATGCAGGGCTCTGATACCAAATGTTGGTCATGAGATGATGCCAATTGCGGATCTAATATACAAAGTCAACACTCACACAAGAATATTAGTATAAAGAAATAAACGTACTTGCAAATAAGGAAAAAATAACTCACAGAAAAGATAACAATCGCAAACACAAGTGATTTATCCTGATTCGATCCTCGTAACCTACATCCAGTCCCCAAGCCACCCGCTTGAGATTTTTCTTTATCCTTAATTTTGTACACCCAAAATCAACACCTTGCACACCACTTGACAAATCCCCTTTGCCAAATGTGTACAACTCTTCTTACAACCAAGAAGACCACAACACCTTGTACAAACTCTCTTCAACCCGAAGACGCTCTTGTGCAATGCTTCCTTTGAGTGATTACAAACTTTCCTATAAGACTTGATTCAGTATGTGATCATGGACCAGGGCTATTATAGGTTGACTTTCATAAATCTTCACTTTGGAGTAGGAATTTGGTGAAGAAACAGAAAGTGGGAACAGTTTTCAGAGAACCAGAATTTTTGCAAGATTTTTAGTCAGAAAACTATATGTTTGAATTGGTATTTCAACCCTAAGATAACAACCCTATTTATAGCTGAACTCTAGGGTTAGTTAGGGTAGTTATTAGGACCATTTTGAATGTTTAAACTTTGGATAACGTTGAAGGAAATAACAGAAAACAGAAACTGTCCAATAGTCAGAAACTACCATTAGTCGACTTGAGATATGAGGTTAGTCGACTAGGGTAGGCAAATTTCACTGGGTTAGTCAACTATAGAAAAGACCAAGTCGACTACGTCAAGTTGAAAACAATAGACAAGTTTCTGGAAACTGAAACTAGTCGACTAGAGGGAAGTATTAGTCGACTACATAAGTCTATTAGTCGACTAGGTATCCTATTAAGTCGACTAACAGAGACAAACAGAGAGTTGGGATCATTTAGGCCAAATACAAGTCGACTATAAAGTTTTGTCAAGTCGACTATAGTTGGTAGTAGTCGACTTGACATTTCTATAAGTCGACTAATGTGACTAAGATGTGTGTGTGTATCAAGGCTTTTAACATGCTATCAACAATTATAATACACATTATTATCAACTCTCCTTGGGAAGTCTTGATCATGTAGAACTCTTGAATAGGCTTGTGATAGAGCTCCAAATGATATGGCTTTACAAATGTATCATCAAAATTAAGTTCCAACATTCCTCCCATTCCCAGTGTAAGTTGTCCTGTTTATATATTATTAAACATAATTATCAGATTACGGAAATGAGCAGGAATATAATAGGTCATAACAAGAGTGCATAACAAGCATAACGGGAATACATAACTAAAGGTCATGTACTACATTCTCGTAATGTGATAATCATGAGTCAAGAGTTAAACATGACAGGTATCAGGTGCTAGTATCAAGATGACGAGTGATATGCAGGTGACACGCGATAAGTGATATCATAATAAGAGGCAGTGGCAAGTAGTAACATAACAAGTAATAAGAGATAGCCTGGTAAATGGCAGCACATCAAGTGAAAGCATGTCAAGTAATACAGGAAAACAATATAAGCAAGTTTTCAAACTCTTCACAATCATTAACAGTAGAATAGATAAACTGGCAGGCAGGGCTAGAGTGAGGCTAATGTACGATACTAAATGCTATTATGTTTGGCGTGGTTGCGCTCGCAACACAGCTAAACACACGTGTTACAACATGCACATGAAATCTCATACTACCACTCACGGTACCACCGTGCTCACGGGGCAACTACACTAGGTCCGCCTACCAGGCGTAGCATATAAAAAGTCCATAGAATCTTTAAAACCTCAGAAAGGTTGAACCCCGAGGTTAGGCTCGAAGGCAAGGGTATCTGCAGACGGTGTTAGTTCCAAACAACATACATAAGAAATATTGTCTACACTGTTACAAGAATTCGCCACAAGTATGTACATTTACAATACTCGGTACTCGGCCATATACAAATACAAATACAAGGCCACATCCCAATACAGAAATACGAATGCAAGTACGAATACAACATGTAATACAAGTCGAGCTGACGAAGCGGGGAAACCCAAAATGAGGCGAGGACACTCGCCTAAATACGAAAAATGCCGTGAAATCTCGGATCTCCAGAACCCAGGTAACTAATGTGTAAACGCGTTCAATATCAATAATAATATATAATAAATAATATATATAAGAACACGAAGATTCACATTAAGGAAGTGTCTGGACACGAGAGTGAGCTCCGCGTCCAACAGAAAGAGAGAAAGTGAAAGGGAGAGTGAGATGCAGGGGTGAAAAAGAGAGAGACTATACAGGGAGAGAAGACGCAGGGTGAGAGAGAGAGAGATTATGAAGAGAAAACCAGAGAAAGAAAAGGAAAGAAAAACAGAAAGAAAGAAAAGAAAGAAAGGAAAGGAAAGAAAGAAGGGAGAAGAGAGGGTGGCCGGCGGTCACCGGTGGCTATGGGTGGCGGCCCTAAGCCCAAGCCAATGGTGGTGCAAGTCTAGTACAAAATGAATTTTTAGAGTTTTGTAAATGGTGATTCGGTGAGCGACGAAATTGCTCGATGGAAAGAGTAGTCCAAGGAGAAGAAGATGATGTGATTGGTGGTGACAGAGGTGGTGTAGGTTGTGGTGGAAATGGTGATGAAGATGGTGGAAGAGATGGGTTTCTTGGTGAAAAAGAAGAAGAAGAAGAAGAAGGTGGTGTGTTGTTGTTGTTGGAATGGAGGAGGAGATGATGGAGGGAAGGATGGTGGAGTTTGTGGTGGTGGTGGCCTAGAAACACAGCCAAGGGGAGGCACGGCTGCTGGTTTTGTTGCTGCTGTCGTTGGCTCTTGGTTGGCTAGAAGAAGAAGAAAGAAAGAAACAATGGAAGAGAGAGAGTAAAAGAAGGGGTGTATATATAAAAGAAAAGTTAGGATTATTACAAGTTTGCCATGCGTTCAATAAAAATGAGACTTGCATCACATTAAAACTAGACCCACGTCTGGGCATGTCTGGCTAAATGCCCAGATGCGGTGATGAAGTCCATGTCTTAATGGAAAACGCGAGTGTCAAGTTAGCAGAAGAGAAGGAAAAGTCATGATGATTTGATTAGAGTTGATTTGAAGGGCATTAAATGCAGAAAGAAAGGGAATATCTGCATTAAAAAATCAGACCCACATCTGATTGAACCTCACATCTGGAGAGGAGAAAGAAAAATGAAAAAAATATAAATATAATATCTGGATAAAATTCTGGTATCTGAAAACACCAAAAATTCTGGAAAAATTCGAAAAATAAAATAACTCGGAAAGGTTCCCAAAAATTCTCAAAAATAATAAATATGATTTTAAGATGCCTGATGAAATCTAGTTTTAGAAATTCAATCCCATTTTCAAAATAAAATTCTTAAAATCTACCGGCAATACTGGTCGACACTAAATCCGGAGTAATTTTGATAAATTCAGAAAAATCTCTGAAAATGTATTTAGATAGAAAATATGATTTTAAAGGATAATGTGAAAGTAGTTTCTAGAAATTTAACTCCATATGTCAATTAAAAAAAATCTGGGAATTGATCAGCGGTCCTAGTCGACCGGTTTTGAAGATTTGCAATTTCATTCGAAAAAATTCAATAAAATCATAAAAAATCTAAAATATTAGAAACGATATTTAAAACTAAAATCGGTCTAATTTGAATACCAAAAAAAATCAAATCGAGCAATACTTTAGGATCGGGTCATCGGTTTAGACTAAGGCTGATTTCGAATCCATAAATCCAGATCCAAGGCAAAACAGTCATATAAATAATTCATAAAACCAAACAATACAGAATGTAATCAAAAAATATGATCAAAAAATTTGAATACGTAACTAAATATATATTCTGGGAGTGGGATGTTACACTTTCCATTCTTCCTTCTCCATCAAAATCCAACTCAACTATCTTCACCAATTACAATAACCACCAACACCTCCTCCTCATCTACTCTCCCTCTCCACCTCCTTGGGCTGACCACCACCTCAGTCGTCCAAGGGAGGTCGATGCACAACCCTAGGGCCAGCAGCCACCAAGCCAAGCCCCTTTGCCTTCTCTCTTTTCATGTATTTCCTCGCTTGGGAGCTCGGGAGCGCGGAGTTTGGAAATTGTGTTTTAGATGAGTGTTTTTCCTCGCATCGTCGACCTTGTACTGTATTTGGGTTTGTGAGGTATTTGTGTATGTGGTCATGTGAATTTGTACCGGGTTGTATACGTGTACCAGTATCATGTGCTGTATCTTGTGTCCGAATGCTCGTAATAGTGTAAACGATATGATATTTGTGCACGCGTTGGTACTAACCATGCAGGTACCCATGTTTAGCCTTCACGGCTTTTGCCCACTCCTGGGCTAGCTACGCAATTGGTTTAGGCCTTCCACCCTTATGGGTTTCGTGGTAGGTACCAAGAGTGCGCCTATTCCCTGAGTATACTCTGGCCCTCGGCTCTCTCGCCCATTTCCTCAAAAGAAGAGTGTGCTTAGACCGTCAGGTCTCTTATGCTCCACCTGGTTTGGTATGCTTAGCGCTCAGTGTTTTATCACTAGATTTGTCTTGACGAAACTCTACCGGATTTTAAACTCACCTTTTAAGCAGAGTCAATCCAGTAGCTCTGTCAAGCACTTTAGTGATTAAACACTGTCTGCTGTCCGCACCTCTAGCTTGTTTAGCTCCGCTTGGATGTTGCTTGCTTGCTAATTACATGCTTTCCAGATATCCATTCTTCTATTATGGTTGTGAAGAGTTTGAAATCTTATTTATACTATTTTTTCCTGAGACTGCATGTTTTTTCGGTATTCGTACCGATCTCTTATATCGGTACTGTTTTCTTGTATCGCTCGACATGCTTTCACTTGATGTCATTTACCATGCTGTCTCTTGTCACCTGCCTGATATCACTCCTGTCATGCTATTGCCTGACCATGCCACTACTTGACACTTGCCCCTGTTAAATATCAATTATCACCTGCCACCTGTCATGTTAACACTTGACATGTGATTATCACATTTACAAGAATCATGTACCAGTTATCCGGTCTTATATATAGTGATCTGTTATCCTGTATTACATATACAGCAACCTAAATCTATAGTACTCATGTAATATTTAATGACTAGTAGGCCGGACATTATGTTTAGTGTGTGTCTTTGTGCTCGATTTCAATCATGCCCTAAAGAGTCCCATTTAATTGCGGTAAAACACATTATTAGATACCTTAAGGGCATTATTGAAATGGGTCTATGGTATTCGAAGACCGGACAATTCTCCATGACGAGTTTTTCGAATGCCGACTATGCGGGTTGTAGAGTGGATAAAAAGAGTACAAGTGGAACATGTCAATTTCTCGGTAATTGTCTTGTTTCATGGTCTTCCAAGAAACAAAAATTCTGTAGCCCTCTCAACCGCCGAGGCGGAGTATGTTGCGGCCGGGGCTTATTGTGCACAAGTCCTTTGGATGAAACATACTCTCTTTGACTATGATTTGCATTATGACCATGTTAAAATATTTGTGATAATATTAGTACTATTCATATGACTAAAAATGCAAATCAACATAATAAAACAAAGCACATTGACATTCAATATCACTTTCTTAGAGATCATTATGAGAAAGGTGATATTGAAATTGATTATGTTTCTACCGATTTTCAACTTGGCGATATTTTTAGAAAACCACTAGATTATAATAGATTTTCCTTTATTTGTGGTGAATTGAATGCTTGTGTTATGGATTCATGAAATTTTTTTTGTCTTCAACAATGTTTATTTCTTTTACCCTTTTTGATGCATGACAAAAAGGGGGAGAAAGAGTTAGTTATTGTTTTGAGTTATTGTTTAAAGAGTTATTGTTTTGAGTTATTGTTTTTCTTATTTCTCTTTTGAAAACACACTAGAGGGGGTGAATAGGTGTAATTGCTAATCTAACAAACTTTTTAAAACAAGTATGGATGAGTGATGCAACGATCTCTCAAAAACAAGACTAAGAGCCGAATACCCGGTGAAGGGTTCTGAACTCCTTCCTCCTGATTCCTCTGGATATGAGTTGGAGGTGCGCAATGCAATCTTGTTGTATGAGAATTGATCGACAATAGAAAGGAATGAATGCAATAATGGAGTGCACACAAGATATATCACAAGTAATGTAGACAATATCACAAACAAGTAATAAAGAGCAATGGAGAGCAATGGAAACAGAAAGCAATAGAGAGCAAGAACACAAAGCAATCGCAAACACGAGATATTTGTTTCGAGGTTCGAGCCACCGCTCTACTCCCCGCCTTCACCGCCGTGAAGGGTTTCCACCATCCACCGAGGACTTTACAAGGTCTACCGAAGACCAGAGCACCGAGCTCCACCACTTACAAGAATTCTACCGAAGAGTTATCTCCACAAGAACAAGAAGAACACAAGTAACCAAGTGATCACAACAAGATCACTAAACTTCTTACAAACACTCTCTTTTACAATTTCCTTATAGATTGAGTAGGGAATTTTTGGCTCTAGAAGTGTAATGAGAAAACAAAACTCAATTGTAAATGAATTTTTCTTGCTAACACAACTGAAGAACAAAGCCAGAATGAATTGAAAATAGAGAGCTTTTGAAACTATTCTTTTCTTTTGAAAACTTGAAAACTTAGGAAATTTTCTTGGTTGTTTTGTAAGAGCCTATTTTCCTCTATTTATAGGGAGAGGAAAGAGTTAAGAACAATTTATTTTTGGCTTATTTAATCTGAAAAAGATCTCCAAAAACTCAGAAAAAGTCTGCCAAAAACAGATTAAGAAAACAGATTTCAGATTTCACCAAAGAGGAAAGAGCTGTTGGAGCTTTGCAGGCCTGGCGGTCGACCGGTCCGGTCGGCCGTCCGCCCTGCTGGCAGATAGCCGTTGGGCTCGGGTCGACCGTCCGGTCGACCGTCCTCTAGAATAAAACACATTTTTCTGAAGGCGGTCGACTGGGCGGTCGACCCAGAAAACCCGAGAGCAAAACTGCTAACAGTCGGTCGACCCGGCGGTCGGCCGACTGACATGCACAAGCGTGCACGTCCTGATACAAGCGCCGGTCGATCGGTCCGGTCGGCCAGTTTAGCCTGAAACAGAAAAACTGGGAAGAAATTTGTACTTGAAAATTTTGAAAATAATTTTGTAGGTATATGAAGTTAAGTATCATGTTGTAAAAGATAGTTATACATGGTGTAAATAAGATATAGAATTTTGTAAGGATTTTGGAATCATGTATAAGAATCAAGGCATGAACTTAAAAACAAATACCAAAAACTCAAACTTGTATTTAAAAATGTGTGTGTGTATCCTAGAGCCAATATTCTACAAACTCAAACTTTAACAAACTATTTCTTACATTTCTTACATTTGTTCTAAAAGACTACAAGATCTTCAAGTGGGCTTCTTCATATGATCTTGCAAGCTTGATACTTGAGCCCGAATTGAGGTGACTTGAGTCAAAACACCTTCCTTTAGGGAAGAAAACTTCTAGCTTCATTAGAACCCTGAAACACACTAAATCAACAAACATGATTAGTATAAATAACTATATATGTTTTGTAATTATCAAAACACACTAAAACCGGGTGATTGTAACCTTGGGCCAACAATCTCCCCCTTTTTGATGATGACAAAACATATAAGTTATTTAAACAAAAAAATGGAAGAAGAGCTTGGAAGCTCCCCCTCAAATAATGCTATGTATAAATAATGACTATGAAAAGCAAGATACATAAAGCATTGAAAACACAATGGTTTTTGTCAAAAACTCAAACAAACAGTGAACAACAAACTTATTCGTTTTAAATAACAAACTTAACTTATTCTTTTTAAATAACAAACTTATTCTTTATAACAAACTTTATTCTTTTTCTCCCCCTTTTGTCATACATAAAAAAGGGTTAAACAAAACAAAAACAACAATAGAAAATTTGTCTTTAAGAATCCATAATGCAAACATTCAACTCACCACAAATAAAAGATAATCTAGCATAATCTAATGGTTTAGTAAAAATATCGGCAAGTTGAAAATCGGTAGAAACATAATCAATATCAATATCACCTTTCTCATAATGATCTCTAAGAAAGTGATACCTAATGTCAATGTGCTTAGTTTTACTATGTTGATTTGCATTCATAGTCATGTGAATAGTACTAGTATTATCAAAAAATATTTTAACATGATCAAAATGCAAATCATAGTCGAGGAGAGTATGTTCATCCAAAGAACTTGTGCACAACAAGCTCCGGCTGCAACATACTCCGCCTCGGCGGTTGATAGGGCTACCGAATTTTACTTTTTGGAAGACCAAGATACAAGACAATTACCAAGAAATTGACATGTTCCACTTGTGCTCTTCCTATTTACCCTACAACCCGCATAGTCGGCATCCGAAAAACTCATCATTGAAAATGACCGGTTTTCGGATACCACAAACCCATTTCAATAGTGCCCTTAAGGTATCTAATTATGCGTTTAACCGCAATTATGTGAAACTCTTTAGAACAAGATTGAAAACGAGCACAAAGACAAATGAAAAACATAATATCCGGCCTACTAGCCGTTAAATAAAGCAAGCTACCTATCATGCTACGATAAAGCTTAATGTCTACACTTTTACCTTGTTCATCCTTATCAAGCTTTGTAGTTGTTGCCATGGGAGTTTTGCTCATTTTAGCTCCTTTAAGCCCGAACCTTTTGATTAGTTCCTTTGTGTACTTGGCTTGATTGATGAAGATCCCATCCTTCCTTTGCTTGATTTGGAGTCCAAGGAAATAGTTGAGTTCCCCCATCATAGACATTTCAAATTCTTTCTTCATGCATGATTCAAAAGCTTGGCAAAGGGATTCATTAGTAGAACCAATAATAATGTCATCAACATAAATTTGCACAATAAGAATATCATTTTTAACATGTTTTGTAAACAATGTGGTGTCAATTTTACCTTTCTTAAAACCATTTGAAATTAAAAATGAAGAAATTCTTTCATACCAAGCCCTAGGGGCTTGTTTTAAACCATAAAGAGCTTTATCTAATTTAAACACAAAATCCAGATGTGTAGGATCAACAAACCTGGGGGGTTGTTCAACATACACCTCCTCTTCAATAAAACCATTTAGAAAAGCACTTTTAACATCCATTTGAAACAATTTAAAATCTTTATATGAGGCAAATGCTAGTGACATCTGTATGGCTTCAAGCCGTGCTACGGGTGCAAAGGTTTCTTCAAAATCGATTCCTTCGATTTGAGTGTAACCTTGGGCAACTAACCTAGCTTTGTTTCTAACTACGTTACCCGATTCATCCAACTTGTTCTTAAAGATCCATTTAGTACAATCGTTGGTCTATCGTGGGGCCTAGGAACAAGGTGACAAACTTGGTTGCGCTCAAATTGATTGAGCTCCTCTTGCATGGCAAGCAACCAATATGAATCGGCCTCGGCTTCGAGGACGTTTTTGGGTTCAACATGAGAAATAAATGCATAATGACCACAAAAATCATGAAGTTTAGAGCGATTGGTTACCCTTTTGATACTTCACCTATGACGAGGTCCTTGGGATGATGTGGATTGTATCTCCAATCCTTTGAAAGTTGTTGAGTAGGCTCTACTTCAATTGATTGAATTTCATTTCCTTGAGCCTCTTCTACTTTAGCTTCACTTCCTTCATCATCCTCAGGCTTGTCTCCCATAGTAGGTGTATCCTCCAAGGTCACTTTCTCCAAGCCTTCATCCAATGCATCTATTTCTACAACATTCTTAACAAACAAGTTAGATTCAACAAACTTGACATGTATAGATTCCTAAATAACAAAGAAGATCTATTGAAGATTCTATAAGCTTTACTAGTATTAGAATAACCCACAAAAATTACCTCATAAGATCTAGCATCAAATTTTCCTAAGTTATCTTTTGTATTTAAAACAAAACATTTGCATCCAAAAACTTTGAAATATGAAACATTTGGTTTTCTAGAAAAGTACATTTCAAAAGAAGTTTTGAAGTATTTTTACACAAGAAAACACGATTTGATATATAGCATGATGTATTAACGGCCTCGGCCCACAAATAATGTGGTAGACCATATTCACTAAGCATTGTCCTAGCCATCTCTTGTAATGTTCTATTTTTCCGTTCAACTACTCCATTTTGTTGTGGAGTTCTAGGACAAGATAGTTCATGCTTTATTCCATGTTCTTCACAAAAAGTGGTAAAGGGTAGGTTAATGAACTCATCTCCTCTATCACTTCTTATTCTTACAATTGAAGTATCTTTTTCCTTTTCAACTCTTTCTTAAGGCTTGAAAATGTGAAAAGCTTGGTTTTTGTGTTCAAGAAAGAAAACCCAAGTAAAACGTGAAAAGTCATCAACCAAAACAAATGCAAACCGATTCCCACTTAGACTTTTGGTTTGAGTAGGACCAAATAAATCCATATGGATTAACTCCAAAGGACGTGATGTCATGTTATCCTTGATTGACTTGAAAGAAGATTTGGTTTGTTTCCCAAATTGACATGCGTCACAAACTCGGTCCTTTTCAAAATTCAAACAAGGAATACCTTTCACCATTCCTTTGTATTAATCTAGATATATAGTCAAAAGAAATGTGGCCTAATCTTCTATGCCACAACCAAGAGTCGTCATAGAGGCTTTTAAACAAGTAATATTACAAGATATATTAGACATATCAATCATATAAACATTATTCACGAAAATCGGAAAACACACAAATATTAGAAATTCTATCAATTACTTTACAAACTATATTATCAAAAACTACATCAAAACCTTTATCACAAAGTTGACTAACACTCAAGAGGTTATGCTTGAGGCCATCAACTAAAACAACATTTTCAATTAATGGGGATGTACCAAATTTAACATTATCGATACCGATGACTTTACCCTTGGCATCATCTCCGAAGGTGACGGTGCCACCTTCATGGTATCTTGATAGGGTTGCAAAGTTGTTGATGTCCCAAGTCATGTGCCTTGAGCAACCACTATCAAGATACCACAATCCTCTACGTCGTTGGGCTTTGGAAGGTACCTACATCATTTAACAAATTCATTGATTTTGGTACCCAAATTTTCTTGGGTCATTTAAGTTAGTGTTTCGAACCCATACATTATGACGTGATGCATTTAGTCTATCATAGCAAAAATTAGCTAAGTGTCCTTTACGGCCACAATATGAACATGAATACACTTTACCATACATGAATGCATGATGAGTGTGTGAAGTGTGAGCATGTTTTGGGGGTTTGCCACGATGTAAAGGTTGTGTGGTATGAACATGAGTATGAGCATGGAAAGCATTTTTTTATGGCTTGTTTCTTAGAAAATATGGCCTCAATTTTCTTTTTATCAAACTCACAATTTTTAAAACAATTCCTAATGAGTTTATTCTTTCTTAAGCATGGTAATTTCATTAGAATCAATTAGTGGGGACTTACCTTACAAGAAAACTTGTAGTTATCAAAATCATTTTAGTAGCAACTAAAGTAGATAGCAAGTCATCTTTTTCTTTGGAAAGAGTAAATACTTGATGATTAAGTGACTCATTTTCCTTTTTCATTTTTAAATACTTTTTCTTTAGGAAATCATAATTACGTGATAATTCTACAAATGCTTCTCCTAGTTCATCCATGGAAAGTTCATCATTAAGAGAAGTGGAAGAGGTTACCTTGCTTGTGCTTTCATTAGCCATGAAGCACATATTGGCGGTGTCGATTTCGTCCTCAGATTCGCTCTCGGAATCCCATGTAGCCTTCATTGCTTTCTTCTTGAAAGGCTTCTTGGATGTGGAGGGTTTTACTTTATTCGAACACTCCGCAACAATGTGTCCCGGTCTTTGACAATTGAAGCAAATAATTTTTCTTTTTTGCCTCCTTACCATCTCTTTCTTCCTTGAAATTTAGCCTTGTTGTACATCCTCCGAACGTTCTTCATAAGAAGTGAGAGCTCTTCGTCATCTTCTTCTTCATCGTCTTCGTCGGAGTGTGTGATCGAGTTTTGAAGGCTATAGTCTTCTTCTTTGAAGGAGCCATGTCCTCCCTTGCTTTTCTCTCCATCTCATGGGTTTTGAGATTTTCAATGAGACCAATTAGCTCCATCTCCTCCTTGTCATGAGTTCCTTCAAGGTAGTTGCCTTTACTTCCCATGAAGGAGGAAGAGCCCGGATGATCTTTCTAACTCTTGGTCATTATCAATGGCATCACTAGAGAAGAAAGTCCATTAGTGATCTTTGTAAATTTTGTAATCATATCATCTATGGTTCATTTCTTGCATGCAAAAGTTTTCATATTGAGACCGAAGAAGGTCTATCTTAGCCCTCTTCACTTGTGAGGTCCCCTCATGTGTTACTAGCAAGTGTGTCCAAATCTCAAATGCGGATTTATAATGGATGACTCTAGCAATGTTATCATCATTGAGGGCTTGAAGTAGTGCATAATGAGCACTAGCATTGGCATCAAACTCCTTAGTCTCAATTTCGGACCAAGTGGATTCATCACCGGGGGGTGCACTAAAGGGTTGGTCACGGCCTTTGCAACTCGACTACCTAGAGATTGCAAGAAAATGGTCATCTTAACCTTCCATATGGGAAAGTTAAGTCCATCAAACTTAGGAGGGGTTTTAATTCCATCGGCCATTTTTACTAAGTGAAAATGAATGAAATGATTAGCAAAAGTAGGATCTCTCTAAAGTTGTAAGCCAAGACTAGAGTCCAAGCTCTGATACCAATTGAAAAACACCTAAAGGGGTGAATAGGGTAATTGCTAATCTAACAGACTTTTAAAACAAGTATGGATGAGTGATGCAACGATCTCTCAAAAACAAGACTAAGAGCCGAATACCGGTGAAGGGTTCTGAACTCCTTCCTCCTGATTCCTTTGGATATGAGTTGGAGGTGCGCAATGCAATCTTGTTGTATGAGAATTGATCGACAATAGAAAGGAATGAATGCAATAGTAGAGTGCACACAAGATATATCACAAGTAATGAAGACAATATCACAAACAAGTAATAAAGAGCAATGGAGAGCAATGGAAATAGAAAGCAATAGAGAGCAAGAACACAAAGCAATCGCAAACACAAGATATTGTTTCGAGGTTCGAGCCACGCTCTACTCCCCGCCTTCACCGCCGTGAAGGGTTTCCACTATCCACCGAGGACTTTACAAGGTCTACCGAAGACCGGAGCACCGAGCTCCACACTTACAAGAATTCTACCGAAGAGTTATCTCCACAAGAACAAGAAGAACACAAGTAACCAAGTGATCACAATAAGATCACTAAACTTCTTACAAACACTCTCTTTTACAACTTCCTTATAGATTGAGTAGGGAATTTTGGCTCTAGAAGTGTAATGAGAAAACAAAACTCAGTGTAAATGAATTTTTCTTGCTAACACAACTGAAGAACAAAGCCAAGAATGAATTGAAAATAGAGAGCTTTTGAAACTTTTCTTTTCTTTTGAAAACTTGAAAACTTAGGAAATTGTCTTGGTTGTTTTGTAAGAGCCATTCCTCTATTTATAGGGAGAGGAAAGAGTAAAAAATAATTATTTTTGGCTTATTTGATCTGAAAAAAATCTCCAAAAACTCAGAAAAAGTCTGCCAAAAACAGATTAAGAAACAGATTTCAGATTCACCAAAGAGGAAAGAGCCGTTGGACCTTGCAGGCCTGGCGGTCGACCGGTCCGATCGCCGTCCGCCCTGCTGGAAGATAGCCGTTGGCTCGGGTCAACCGTCCGGTCGACCGTCCTCTAGAATAAAACACAGTTTTCTGAAGGCGGTCGGCTGGGCGGTCGACCCAGAAAAACCGAGAGCAAAACTGCTAACAGTCGGTCGACCCGGTGGGGGCCGGCCGAAGACATGTACAAGCGTGCTCGTCCTGATACAAGCGCGGTCGACCGGTCCGGTCGGCCGGCCGACAGACATGTACAAGCGTGCTCGTCCTGATACAAGCGCCGGTCGACCGGTCCGGTCGGCGGTTTAGCCTGAAACAGAAAAACTGGAAGAAATTTGTACTGAAAATTTTGAAAATAATTTTGTAGGTATATGAAGTAAGTTCATTTGTAAAAGATAGTTAATGGTGTAAGATATAGAATTTGTAAGGATTTTGGAATATGTATAGAATCAGGTGAATTAAAAATAAATAAAAATCAAAACTGAAATGTATGTATAGAAATGTGTGTGTATATAGAGCTCAATATTCTACAACTCAAACTTTAACAAACTATTTCTTACATTTCTTACATTGTTCTAAAAGACTACAAGATCTTCAAGTGGGCTTCTTCATATGATCTTGCAAGCTTGATAATGAGCCCGAATTGAGGTGACTTGAGTCAAAACACCTTCCTTTAGGGAAGAAAACTTCTAGTTTCATTAGAACCCTGAAACACACTAAGACAACAAACATGATTAGTACAAATAACTATATATGTTTTTGTAATCATCAAAACACACTAAAACGGGTGATTGTAACCTTGGGCCAACATCTTTATGTTTCTTTCTCATGCAATCCATCATATATATAGTATGATTTGAGGGGGAGCTTCAAACTCCTTTTCTATTTATTTGTTATATTTATTTTTTGTAAAGTTCAATATAACGTGTTTTGAGGGGGAGCTTTTAAACTCCTTCATTTGTTTGTTAAATAACAAACAAATGAAAGAGTTTAAAAAGCTTCCCCTTAAAACACGTATATTGAACTTTACAAAAAAATAAATATAACAAATAAATAGAAAAGGAGTTTAAAAGCTCCCCCTCAAATTCATACTATATATAGAATGGAGGCATGAGAAAGAAACATAAGAATGTTGGCCCAAGGTTACAAAACCCGGTTTAGTGTTTTGATGATTACAAAACATATATAGTTATTTGTACTAATCATGTTTGTGTCTAGGTGTTTCAGGTTCTAATGAAACAGAGTTTTCTTCCCTAAAGGAAGGTGTTTTGACTCAAGTCACCTCAATTCGGGCTCAAGTATCAAGCTTGCAAGATCATATGAAGAAGCCCACTTGAAGATCTGTAGTCTTTTAGAACAAATGTAAGAAATGTAAGAAATAGTTTGTTAAAGTTTGAGTTTGTAGAATATTGGCTCTAGGATACACAACCACATTTTAAATACAAGTTTGAGTTTTGGTATTATGTTTAAGTTCATGCCTTGATTCTTATACATGATTCCAAAATCCTTACAAAATTCTATATCTTGTTTACACCATGTATAACTATCTTTTACAACATGATACTTAACTTCATATACCTACAAAATTATTTTCAAAATTTTCAAGTACAAATTTCTTCCCAGTTTTCTGTTTCAGGCTAAACGGCCGACCGGACCGGTCGACGGCGCTTGTATCAGGACGAGCACGCTTGTACATGTCTGTCGGCGGCGACCGACGGTCGACGGCGCTTGTATCGGACGAGCACGCGTGTACATGTCTGTCGGCCGGCCGCCGGGTCGACCGACTGTTAGCAGTTTTGCTCTCGGGTTTTCTGGGGTCGACGCCCAGTCGACCGCCTTCAGAAAACTGTGTTTTATTCTAGAGGACGGTCGACCGGACGGTTGACCCGAGCCCAACGGCTATCTTCCAGCAGGGCGGACGGCCGATCGGACGGGTCGACCGCCAGGCCTGCAAAGGTCCAACGGCTCTTTTCTCTTTGGTGAAATCTGAAATCTGTTTTCTTAATCTGTTTTTGGCAGACTTTTTCTGAGTTTTGGAGATTTTTTCAGATCAAATAAGCCAAATAAATTATTTTAACTCTTTCCTCTCCTATAAATAGAGGAAAATAGGCTCTTACAAAACAACCAAGACAATTTCCTAAGTTTCAAGTTTTCAAAGAAAAGAAAAGTTTCAAAAGCTCTCTATTTTCAATTCATTCTTGGCTTTGTTCTCAGTTGTGTTAGCAAGAAAAAATTCATTTACAACTGAGTTTTGTTTCTCATTACACTTCTAGAGCCAAAAATCCCTACTCAATCATAAGGAAGTTGTAAAGAGAGTGTTGTAAGAAGTTTAGTGATCTTATTGTGATCACTTGTTACTTGTGTTCTTCTGTTCTTGTGGAGATAACTCTTCGTAGTAGAATTCTTGTAAGTGGTGGAGCTCGGTGCTCGTCTTCGGTAGACCTTGTAAAGTCCTCGGTGGATAGTGGAAACCCTTCACGGCGGTGAAGGCGGGGAGTAGAGCGGTGGCTCGAACCTCGAAACAAATATCTTGTGTTGCGATTGCTTTGTGTTCTTGCTCTCTATTGCTTTCTATTTCCATTGCTCTCCATTGCTCTTTATTAATTGTTTTGATATTGTCTTCATTACTTGTGATATATCGTGTGCACTCTACTATTGCATTCATTCCTTTCTATTGTCGATCAATTCTCATACAACAAGATGCATTGCGCACCTCCAACTCATATCCAAAGGAATCAGGAGGAAGGAGTTCAGAGAACCTTCACCGGGTATTCGGCTCTTAGTCTTGTTTTGAGAGATCGTTGCATCACTCATCATACTTGTTTTAAAAGTCTGTTAGATAGCAATTACACCTATTCACCCCCCTTAGGTGTTTTTCCATGGTATCAGAGCTTGGACTCTTCTCTTGGCTTAACAACTTTAGAGAGATCCTACTTTGCTAATCATTTCATTCATTTCACTTAGTAAAAATGGCCGATGGAATTAAAAACCCCTCCTAAGTTTGATGGACTTAACTTTCCCATATGGAAGTGTAAGATGACCATTTTCTTGCAATCTCTAGGTAGTCGAGTTGCAAGGCCGTGACCAAACCCTTTAGTGCACCCCCGGTGATGAATCACTTGGTCCGAAATTGAGACTAAGGAGTTTGATGCCAATGCTAGTGCTCATTATGCACTACTTCAAGCCCTCAATGATGATAACATGCTAGAGTCATCCATTATAAATCCGCATTTGAGATTTGGACACACTTGCTAGTAACACATGAGGGGACCTCACAAGTGAAGAGGCTAAGATAGACCCTTCGGTCTCAATATGAAACTTTTGCATGCAAGAAAATGAAACCATAGATGATATGATTACAAAATTTACAAAGATCACTAATGGACTTTCTTCTCTAGGTGATGCCATTGATAATGACCAAAGAGTTAGAAAGATCATCCGGGCTCTTCCTCCTTCATGGGAAGTAAAGGCAACTACCTTGAAGGAACTCAATGACAAGGAGGAGATGGAGCTAATTGGTCTCATTGAAAATCTCAAAACCCATGAGATGGAGAGAAAAGCAAGGGAGGACATGGTCCTCAAAGAAGAAGACTATAGCCTTCAAAACTCGATCCACACACTCCGACGAAGACGATGAAGAAGAAGATGACGAAGAGCTCTCACTTCTTATGAAGAACGTTCGGAGGATGTACACAAGGCTAAATTTCAAGGAAGAAAGAGATGGTAAGGAGGCAAAAAAAAAAGAAAAATTATTTGCTTCAATTGTCAAAGACCGGGACACATTGTTGCGGAGTGTTCGAATAAAGTAAAACCCTCCACATCCAAGAAGCCTTTCAAGAAGAAAGCAATGAAGGCTACATGGGATTCCGAGAGCGAATCTGAGGACGAAATCGACACCGCCAATATGTGCTTCATGGCTAATGAAAGCACAAGCAAGGTAACCTCTTCCACTTCTCTTAATGATGAACTTTCCATGGATGAACTAGGAGAAGCATTTGTAGAATTATCACGTAATTATGATTCCTAAAGAAAAAGTATTAAAAATGAAAAAGGAAAATGAGTCACTTAATCATCAAGTATTTACTCTTTCCAAAGAAAAAGATGACTTGCTATCTACTTTAGTGCTACTAAAAAATGATTTGATAACTACAAGTTTTCTTGTAAAGGTAAGTCCCCACTAATTGATTCTAATGAAATTACCATGCTTAAGAAAGAATAAACTCATTAGGAATTGTTTTAAAAAATTGTGAGTTTGATAAAAAGAAAATTGAGGCCATATTTTCTAAGAAACAAGCCATAAGAAAAATGCTTTCCATGCTCATACTCATGTTCATACCACACAACCTTTACATCGTGGCAAACCCCAAAACATGCTCACACTTCACACACTCATCATGCATTCATGTATGGTAAAGTGTATTCATGTTCATATTGTGGCCGTAAAGGACACTTAGCTAATTTTGCTATGATAGACTAAATGCATCACGTCATAATGTATGGGTTCGAAACACTAACTTTAAATGACCCAAGAAAATTTGGGTACCAAAATCAATTGAATTTGTTAAATGATGTAGGTACCTTCCAAAGCCAACGACGTAGAGGATTGTGGTATCTTGATAGTGGTTGCTCAAGGCACATGACTTGGGACATCAACAACTTTGCAACCCTATCAAGATACCATGAAGGTGGCACCGTCACCTTCGGAGATGATGCCAAGGTAAAGTCATCGGTATCGATAATGTTAAATTTGGTACATCCCCATTAATGAAATGTTGTTTAGTTGATGGCTCAAGCATAACCTCTTGAGTGTTAGTCAACTTGTGTGATAAAGGTTTTGATGTAGTTTTTGATAATATAGTTTGTAAAGTAATTGATAGAATTCTAATATTTGTGTTTTCCGATTTTCGTGAAAATAATGTTTATATGATTGATATGTCTAAATATCTTGTAATATTACTGTTTAAAAGCCCTCTATGACGACTCTTGGTTGTGGCATAGAAGATTAGGCCACATTTCTTTGACTATATATCTAGATTAAATACAAAGGAAATGGTGAAAGGTATTCCTTGTTTGAATTTTGAAAAGGACCGAGTTTGTGACGCATGTCAATTGGGAAAAAAACCAAATCTTCTTTCAAGTCAATCAAGGATAACATGACATCACGTCCTTTGGAGTTAATCCATATGGATTTATTTGGTCCTACTCAAACCAAAAGTCTAAGTGGGAATCGGTTTGCATTGTTTTGGTTGATGACTTTTCACGTTTTACTTGGGTTCTCTTCTTGAACACAAAAACCAAGCTTTTCACATTTTCAAGCCTTAAGAAAAGAGTTGAAAAGGAAAAAGATACTTCAATTGTAAGAATAAGAAGTGATAGAGGAGATGAGTTCATTAACCTACCCTTTACCACTTTTGTGAAGAACATGGAATAAAGCATGAACTATCTTGTCCTAGAACTCCACAACAATGGAGTAGTTGAACGAAAAAATAGAACATTACAAGAGATGGCTAGGACAATGCTTAGTGAATATGGTCTACCACATTATTTGTGGGCCGAGGCCGTTAATACATCATGCTATATATCAATCGTGTTTCTTGTGTAAAAATACTTCAAAACTTCTTTTGAAATGTACTTTTCTAGAAAACCAAATGTTTCATATTTCAAAGTTTTGGATGCAAATGTTTGTTTTAAATACAAAAGATAACTTAGGAAAATTTGATGCTAGATTATGAGGTAATTTTTGTGGGTTATTCTAATACTAGTAAAGCTTATAGAATCTTCAATAGATCTTCTTTGTTATTAGGAATCTATACATGTCAAGTTTGTTGAATCTAACTTGTTTGTTAAGAATGTTGTAGAAATAGATGCATTGGATGAAGGCTGGAGAAAGTGACCTTGGAGGATACACCTACTATGGGAGACAAGCCTGAGGATGATGAAGGAAGTGAAGCTAAAGTAGAAGAGGCTCAAGGAAATGAAATTCAATCAATTGAAGTAGAGCCTACTCAACAACTTTCAAAGGATTGGAGATACAATCCACATCATCCCAAGGACCTCGTCATAGGTGAAGTATCAAAAGGGGTAACCAATCGCTCTAAACTTCATGATTTTTGTGGTCATTATGCATTTATTTCTCATGTTGAACCCAAAAACGTCCTCGAAGCCGAGGCCGATTCATATTGGTTGCTTGCCATGCAAGAGGAGCTCAATCAATTTGAGCGCAACCAAGTTTGTCACCTTGTTCCTAGGCCCCACGATAGACCAACGATTGGTACTAAATGGATCTTTAAGAACAAGTTGGATGAATCGGGTAACGTAGTTAGAAACAAAGCTAGGTTAGTTGCCCAAGGTTACACTCAAATCGAAGGAATCGATTTTGAAGAAACCTTTGCACCCGTAGCACGGCTTGAAGCCATACAGATGTCACTAGCATTTGCCTCATATAAAGATTTTAAATTGTTTCAAATGGATGTTAAAAGTGCTTTTCTAAATGGTTTTATTGAAGAGGAGGTGTATGTGAACAACCCCCCAGGTTTGTTGATCCTACACATCTGGATTTTGTGTTTAAATTAGATAAAGCTCTTTATGGTTTAAAACAAGCCCCTAGGGCTTGGTATGAAAGAATTTCTTCATTTTAATTTCAAATGGTTTTAAGAAAGGTAAAATTGACACCACATTGTTTACAAAACATGTTAAAAATGATATTCTTATTGTGCAAATTTATGTTGATGACATTATTATTGGTTCTACTAATGAATCCTTTGCCAAGCTTTTGAATCATGCATGAAGAAAGAATTTGAAATGTCTATGATGGGGGAACTCAACTATTTCCTTGGACTCCAAATCAAGCAAAGGAAGGATGGGATCTTCATCAATCAAGCCAAGTACACAAAGGAACTAATCAAAAGGTTCGGGCTTAAAGGAGCTAAAATGAGCAAAACTCCCATGGCAACAACTACAAAGCTTGATAAGGATGAACAAGGTAAAAGTGTAGACATTAAGCTTTATCGTAGCATGATAGGTAGCTTGCTTTATTTAACGGCTAGTAGGCGGATATTATGTTTTTCATTTGTCTTTGTGCTCGTTTTCAATCTTGTTCTAAAGAGTTTCACATAATTGCGGTTAAACGCATAATTAGATACCTTAAGGGCACTATTGAAATGGGTTTGTGGTATCGAAAACCGGTCAATTTTCAATGATGAGTTTTTCGGATGCCGACTATGCGGGTTGTAGGGTAAATAGGAAGAGCACAAGTGGAACATGTCAATTTCTTGGTAATTGTCTTGTATCTTGGTCTTCCAAAAAGTAAAATTCGGTAGCCCTATCAACCGCCGAGGCGGAGTATGTTGCAGCCGGAGCTTGTTGTGCACAAGTTCTTTGGATGAAACATACTCTCCTCGACTATGATTTGCATTTTGATCATGTTAAAATATTTTTGATAATACTAGTACTATCACATGACTATGAATGCAAATCAACATAGTAAAACTAAGCACATTGACATTAGGTATCACTTTCTTAGAGATCATTATGAGAAAGGTGATATTGATATTGATTATGTTTCTACCGATTTTCAACTTGCCGATATTTTTACTAAACCATTAGATTATGCTAGATTATCTTTTATTTGTGGTGAGTTGAATGTTTGCATTATGGATTCTTAAAGACAAATTTTCTATTGTTGTTTTTGTTTTGTTTAACCCTTTTTTATGTATGACAAAAAGGGGGAGAAAAAGAATAAAGTTTGTTATAAAGAATAAGTTTGTTATTTAAAAAGAATAAGTTAAGTTTGTTATTTAAAACGAATAAGTTTGTTGTTCACTGTTTGTTTGAGTTTTGACAAAAACCATTGTGTTTTCAATGCTTTATGTATCTTGCTTTTCATAGTCATTATTTATACATAGCATTATTTGAGGGGGAGCTTCCAAGCTCTCTTCCATTTTTTTGTTTAAATAACTTATATGTTTTGTCATCATCAAAAAGGGGAGATTGTTGGCCCAAGGTTACAATCACCCGGTTTTAGTGTGTTTTGATAATTACAAAACATATATAGTTATTTATACTAATCATGTTTGTTGATTTAGTGTGTTTCAGGGTTCTAATGAAGCTAGAAGTTTTCTTCCTAAAGGAAGGTGTTTTGACTCAAGTCACCTCAATTCGGGCTCAAGTATCAAGCTTGCAAGATCATATGAAGAAGCCCACTTGAAGATCTTGTAGTCTTTTAGAACAAATGTAAGAAATGTAAGAAATAGTTTGTTAAAGTTGAGTTTGTAGAATATTGGCTCTAGGATACACACACACATTTTAAATACAAGTTTGAGTTTTTGGTATTTTTTTAAGTTCATGCCTTGATTCTTATACATGATTCCAAAATCCTTACAAAATTCTATATCTTATTTACACCATGTATACTATCTTTACAACATGATACTTAACTTCATATACCTACAAAATTATTTTCAAAATTTTCAAGTACAAATTTCTTCCCAGTTTTTCTGTTTCAGGCTAAACTGGCCGACCGGACCGATCGACCGGCGCTTGTATCAGGACGTGCACGCTTGTGCATGTCAGTCGGCCGACCGCCGGGTCGACCGACTGTTAGCAGTTTTGCTCTCGGGTTTTCTGGGTCGACCGCCCAGTCGACCGCCTTCAGAAAAATGTGTTTTATTCTAGAGGACGGTCGACCGGACGGTCGACCCGAGCCAACGGCTATCTGCCAGCAGGGCGGACGGCCGACCGGACCGGTCGACCGCCAGGCCTGCAAAGCTCCAACAGCTCTTTCCTCTTGGTGAAATCTGAAATCTGTTTCTTAATCTGTTTTTGGCAGACTTTTCTGAGTTTTTGGAGATCTTTTTCAGATTAAATAAGCCAAAAAATAAATTGTTCTTAACTCTTTCCTCTCCCTATAAATAGAGGAAAATAGGCTCTTACAAAACAACCAAGAAAATTCCTAAGTTTTCAAGTTTCAAAAGAAAAGAATAGTTTCAAAAGCTCTCTATTTTCAATTCATTCTTGGCTTTGTTCTTCAGTTGTGTTAGCAAGAAAAATTCATTTACAATTGAGTTTTGTTTTCTCATTACACTTCTAGAGCCAAAAATTCCCTACTCAATCTATAAGGAAATTGTAAAAGAGAGTGTTGTAAGAAGTTTAGTGATTGTTGTGATCACTTGGTTACTTGTGTTCTTCTTGTTCTTGTGGAGATAACTCTTCGGTAGAATTCTTGTAAGTGGTGGAGCTCGGTGCTCTGGTCTTCGGTAGACCTTGTAAAGTCCTCGGTGGATGGTGGAAACCCTTCACGGCGGTGAAGGCGGGGAGTAGAGCGGTGGCTCGAACCTCGAAACAAATATCTCGTGTTTGCGATTGCTTTGTGTTCTTGCTCTCTATTGCTTTCTGTTTCCATTGCTCTCCATTGCTCTTTATTACTGTTTGTGATATGTCTACATTACTTGTGATATATCTTGTGTGCACTCCATTATTGCATTCATTCCTTTCTATTGTCGATCAATTCTCATACAACAAGATTGCATTGCGCACTCCAACTCATATCCAGAGGAATCAGGAGGAAGGAGTTCAGAACCCTTCACCGGGTATTCGGCTCTTAGTCTTGTTTTTGAGAGATCGTTGCATCACTCATCCATACTGTTTTAAAAAGTTGTTAGATTAGCAATTACACCTATTCACCCCCTCTAGGTGTTTTTCAAAAGAGAAATAAGAAAAACAATAACTCAAAACAATAACTCTTTAAACAATAACTCAAAACAATAACTAACTCTTTCTCCCCTTTTTGTCATGCATCAAAAAGGGTAAAAGAAATAAACATTGTTGAAGACAAAAAAAATTTCATGAATCCATAACACAAGCATTCAATTCACCACAAATAAAGAAAAATCTATTATAATCTAGTGGTTTTCTAAAAATATCGCCAAGTTGAAAATCGGTAGAAACATAATCAATTTCAATATCACCTTTCTCATAATGATCTCTAAGAAAGTGATATTGAATGTCAATGTGCTTTGTTTTATTATGTTGATTTGCATTTTAGTCATATGAATAGTACTAATATTATCACAAAATATTTTAACATGGTCATAATGCAAATCATAGTCAAAGAGAGTATGTTTCATCCAAAGGACTTGTGCACAATAAGCCCCGGCCGCAACATACTCCGCCTCGGCGGTTGAGAGGGCTACAGAATTTTGTTTCTTGGAAGACCATGAAACAAGACAATTACCGAGAAATTGACATGTTCCACTTGTACTCTTTTTATCCACTCTACAACCCGCATAGTCGGCATTCGAAAAAACTCGTCATGGAGAATTGTATCGGTCTTCGAATACATAGACCCATTTCAATAATGCCTTAAGGTATCTAATAATGTGTTTTACCGCAATTAAATGGGACTCTTTAGGGCATGATTGAAATCGAGCACAAAGACACACACTAAACATAATGTCGGCCTACTAGTCATTAAATATTACATGAGTACTATAGATTTAGGTTGCTGTATATGTAATACAGGATAACAGATCACTATATATAAGACCGGATAACTGGTACATGATTCTTGTAAATGTGATAATCACATGTCAAGTGTTAACATGACAGGTGGCAGGTGATAATTGATATTTAACAGGGGCAAGTGTCAAGTAGTGGCATGGTCAGGCAATAGCATGACAGGAGTGATATCAGGCAGGTGACAAGAGACAGCATGTAAATGACATCAAGTGAAAGCATGTCGAGCGATACAAGAAAACAGTACCGATATAAGAGATCGGTACGAATACCGAAAAAACATGCAGTCTCAGGAAAAAATAGTATAAATAAGATTTCAAACTCTTCACAACCATAATAGAAGAATGGATATCTGGAAAGCATGTAATTAGCAAGCAAGCAACATCCAAGCGGAGCTAAACAAGCTAGAGGTGCGGACAGCAGACAGTGTTTAATCACTAAAGTGCTTGACAGAGCTACTGGATTGACTCTGCTTAAAAGGTGAGTTTAAAATCCGGTAGAGTTTCGTCAAGACAAATCTAGTGATAAAACACTGAGCGCTAAGCATACCAAACCAGGTGGAGCATAAGAGACTGACGGTCTAAGCACACTCTTCTTTTGAGGAAATGGGCGAGAGAGCCCGAGGGCCAGAGTATACTCAGGGAATAGGCGCACTCTGGTACCTACCACGAAAACCATAAGGGTGGAAGGCCTAAACCAATTGCGTAGCTAGCCCAGGAGTGGGCAAAAGCCGTGAAGGCTAAACATGGGTACCTGCATGGTTAGTACCAAGCGTGCACAAATATCATATCGTTTACACTATTACGAGCATTCGGACACAAGATACAGCACATGATACTGGTACACGTATACAACCCGGTACAAATTCACATGACCACATACACAAATACCTCACAAACCAAATACAGTACAAGGTCGACGATGCGAGGAAAAACACTCATCTAAAAACACAATTTCCAAAACTCCGCGCTCCGAGCTCCCAAGCGAGGAAATACATGAAAAGAGAGAAGGCAAAGGGGCTTGGCTTGGTGGCTGCTGGCCCTAGGGTTGTGCATCGACCTCCCTTGGACGACTGAGGTGGTGGTCAGCCCAAGGAGGTGGAGAGGGAGAGTAGATGAGGAGGAGGTGTTGGTGGTTATTGTAATTGGTGAAGATAGTTGAGTTGGATTTTGATGGAGAAGGAAGAATGGAAAGTGTAACATCCCACTCCCAGAATATATATTTAGTTACGTATTCAAATTTTTGATCATATTTTTGATTACATTCTGTATTTGTTTGGTTTTATGAATTATTATATGACTGTTTTGCCTTGGATCTGGATTTATGGATTCGAAATCAGCCTTAGTCTAAACCGATGACCCGATCCTAAAGTATTGCTCGATTTGATTTTTTTTGGTATTCAAATTAGACCGATTTTAGTTTAAATATCGTTTCTAATATTTTAGATTTTTATGATTTCTTGAATTTTTTTCGAATGAAATTGCAAATCTTCAAAACCGGTCGACTAGGACCGCTGATCAATTCCCAGATTTTTTTAATGTGACATATGGAGTTAAATTTCTAGAAACTACTTTCACATTATCCTTTAAAATCATATTTTCTATCTAAATACATTTTCAGAGATTTTCTGAATTTATCAAAATTACTCCGGATTAGTGTCGACCAGTATTGCCGGTAGATTTAAGAATTTTATTTTGAAAATGGGATTGAATTTCTAAAACTAGATTTCATCAGGCATCTTAAAATCATATTTATTATTTTTGAGAATTTTTGGGAACCTTCCGAGTTATTTTATTTTCGAATTTTTCCAGAATTTTGGTGTTTTCAGATACCAGAATTTTATCCAGATATATATTTATATTTTTTCATTTTCTTTCTCCTCTCCAGATGTGAGGTTCAATCAGATGTGGGTCTGATTTTTTAATGCAGATATTCCCTTCTTTCTGCATTTAATGCCCTTCAAATCAACTCTAATCAAATCATCATGACTTTTCTTCTCTTCTGCTAACTTGACACTCGCGTTTTCCATTAAGACATGGACTTCATCACCGCATCTGGGCATTTAGCCAGACATGCCCAGACGTGGGTCTAGTTTAATGTGATGCAAGTCTCATTTTTATGAACGCATGGCAAAATGTAATAATCCTAACTTTTCTTTTTATATACACCCCCTTCTTTTACTCTCTCTTCCATTGTTCTTTCTTTCTTCTTCTTCTAGCAACCAAGAGCCAACGACAGCAGCAGCAGCAACAAAACCAGCAGCCGTGCCTCCCTTGGCTGTGTTTCTAGGCCACCACCACCACAAACTCCACCATCCTTCCCTCCATCATCTCCTCCTCCATTCCAACAACAACAAAACACACCACCTCTTCTTCTTCTTCTTCTTTTTCACCAAGAAACCCATCTCTCCACCATCTTCATCACCATTTCCACCACAACCTACACCACCTCTGTCACCACCAATCACATCATCTCTTCTCCTTGGACTACTCTTTCCATCGAGCAATTTCGTCGCTCACCGAATCACCATTTACAAAACTCTAAAAATCATTTTGTACTAGACTTGCACCACCATTGGCTTGGGCTTAGGGCCGCCACCCATAGCACCGGTGACCGCCGGCCACCCTCTCTTCTCCCTTCTTTCTTTCCTTTCCTTCTTTCTTTTCTTTCTTTCTGTTTTCTTTCCTTTCTTTCTCTGGTTTTCTCTTCATAATCTCTCTCTCTCTCACCCTGCGTATCCTCCCTGTATAGTATAGTCTCTCTCTTTTTCACCCCTTGCATCTCACTCTCCTTTCACTTTCTCTTTCTGTTGGACGCGGAGCTCACTCTCGTGTCCAGACACTTCCTTAATGTGAATCTTCGTGTTCTTATATATATTATATTATATATTATTATTGATATTGAACGCGTTTACACATTAGTTACCTGGGTTCTGGAGATCGAGATTTCACGGCATTTTTCGTATTTAGGCGAGTGTCCTCGCCTCATTTTGGGTTTCCCCGCTTCGTCAGCTCGACTTGTATTACATGTTGTATTCGTACTTGCATTCGTATTTCTGTATTGGGATGTGGCCTTGTATTTGTATTTGTATATGGCGAGTACCGAGTATTGTAAATGTACATACTTGTGGCGAATTCTTGTAACAGTGTAGACAATATTTCTTATGTATGTTGTTTGGAACTAACACCGTCTGCAGATACCCTTGCCTTCGAGCCTAACCTCGGGGTTCAACCTTTCTGAGGTTTTAAAGATTCTATGGACTTTTTATATGCTACGCCTGTGGTAGGCGGACTAGTGTAGTTGCCCCGTGAGCACGGTGGTACCGTGAGTGGGTAGTATGAGATTTCATGTGCATGTTGTAACAGTGTGTTTAGCTGTGTTGCGAGCGCAACCACGCCAAACATAATAGCATTTAGTATCGTACATTAGCCTCACTCTAGCCCTGCCTGCCAGTTTATCTATTCTACTGTTAATGATTGTGAAGAGTTTGAAAACTTGCTTATATTGTTTTCTGTATTATGACATGCTTTCACTTGATGTGCTGCCATTTACCAGGCTATCTCTTATTACTGTTATGTTACTACTTGCCACGCCTCTTATTATGATATCACTTATCGCGTGTCACCTGCATATCACTCGTCATTTGATACTAGCACCTGATAACTGTCATGTTTAACTCTTGACTCATGATTATCACATTACGAGAATGTAGTACATGACCTTTAGTTATGTATTCCCGTTATGCTTGTATGCACTCTTGTTATGACCTATTATATTCCTGCTCATTTCCGTAATCTGATAATATGTTTAATAATATATAAACAGGACAACTTACACTGGGAATGGGAGGAATGTTGGAACTTAATTTGATGATACATTTGTAAAGCCATATCATTGGAGCTCTATCACAAGCCTATTCAAGAGTTCTACATGATCAAGACTTCCCAAGGAGAGTTGATAATAATGTGTATTATAATTGTTGATAGCATGTTAAAAGCCTTGATACACACACACATCTTAGTCACATTAGTCGACTTATAGAAATGTCAAGTCGACTACTACCAACTATAGTCGACTTGACAAAACTTTATAGTCGACTTGTATTTGGCTAAATGATCCCAACTCTCTGTTTGTCTTGTTAGTCGACTTAATAGGATACCTAGTCGACTAATAGACTTATGTAGTCGACTAATACTTCCCTCTAGTCGACTAGTTTCAGTTTCCAGAAACTTGTCTATTGTTTTCAACTTGACGTAGTCGACTTGGTCTTTTCTATAGTTGACTAACCCAGTGAAATTTGCCTACCTAGTCGACTAACCTCATATCTCAAGTCGACTAATGGTAGTTTCTGACTATTGGACAGTTTCTGTTTTCTTTATTTCCTTCAACGTTATCCAAAGTTTAAACATTCAAAATGGTCCTAATAACTACCCTAACTAACCCTAGAGTTCAGCTATAAATAGGGTTGTTATCTTAGGGTTGAAATACCAATTCAAACATATAGTTTTCTGACTAAAAATCTTGCAAAAATTCTGGTTCTCTGAAAACTGTTCCCACTTTCTGTTTCTTCACCAAATTCCTACTCCAAAGTGAAGATTTATGAAAGTCAACCTATAATAGCCCTGGTCCATGATCACATACTGAATCAAGTCTTATAGGAAAGTTTGTAATCACTCAAAGGAAGCATTGCACAAGAGCGTCTTCGGGTTGAAGAGAGTTGTACAAGGTGTTGTGGTCTTCTTGGTTGTAAGAAGAGTTGTACACATTTGGCAAAGGGGATTTGTCAAGTGGTGTGCAAGGTGTTGATTTTGGGTGTACAAAATTAAGGATAAAGAAAAATCTCAAGCGGGTGGCTTGGGGACGATGTAGGTTACGAGGATCGAATCAGGATAAATCACTTGTGTTTGCGATTGTTATCTTTTCTGTGAGTTATTTTTTCCTTATTTGCAAGTACGTTTATTTCTTTATACTAATATTCTTGTGTGAGTGTTGACTTTGTATATTAGATCCGCAATTGGCATCATCTCATGACCAACATTGGTATCAGAGCCCTGCATACGTAGTCAACAATCTACAAGGATGGCAACGGAGTTCCCTTCGTCACATTCAAAGAAGGACATTTTACACAACATCCACCGCTATTTGACGGATCCAACTAAACTATTTGAAGTGTAGAATGAAGATCTACTTGCAATCGCTCAACTACGAACTTGGAACGTTGTAGAAGCACGTACACCAAACCGACAACCAACTACAACGTTGGAGTGATGATCAAAACAAGAATGCGAACCTTGAAAACAAAGCGATGAATGCATTATTCTGTGCCTTAACCAAAGAAGAGTTCAACGTGTGTCAACAAACCACTTCTGCAAATCAAATATGGCACACTCTTCAGGTAACACATGAAGGCATAAATAAAGTTAAGGAATCTAAAATTTCTGTTCTTGTCCACAGGTTTGAATTATTCAAAATGAAGGAGAATGAAAACCATCTCAGAAATGGTTACAAGATTCACCGACATAATCAATTCCTTAGCATCCCTGGAAAGGATACACCTAAGTAGAAAAAGTTTGCAAGATCCTTCGTGCACTCACACCAGATTGGGAGAAGAAGACAACTGCAATAGAAGAAGCGAATGATCTCTCAATAATGACATTAGAAAACCTTATGGTAATCAATGGCATATGAAGTGCAACTTGAAGAAAGAAAGAAGGACGAACAACAATCTCTCTCAAAGAAGAAAGAACTTGCCTTCCATGCATCCTCAGACACGGACAATTCAGATGATGATGAAGAGGAGATGGCAATGCTTTCAAGAAAATCAGAAGATTCTTAAAGTAAGGTAAGTTTAGATGTTTTAATTGCAATAAAACAGGTCATATGAAGAAGGATTGCCCATTGCTCAAAATCAAAGATAAATACAAGAGCAAAAAGGTCAGAAGAAGAAAGACTACCAAGCATCATGGGAAAACAGTGATTCCTCTTCCTCTGACGAAGAAGAAACCACTGACATACCAACATCTGTTACATGGCGCTAGAAGAAGATGAGGTACAATATACTGAACTTTTAGATGCATTCTATGAATTATTCAATGATCTAAAGAATGAAAAAAAATAAAGAATAAAGTTTTAAAGGAAAATGAAAAACTTTTTTAAGAAAAATTCATGTTATGTCTCTCAAGTTTCTTCTATAAATTCTCAAAAAGATGATTTGAAAAAGTGTTATCATCATTCAAAAAGGATATGAGAATTTTATAAAACAAAATATTTTACTAAAAAAGGAAACTGTGTCTTTAAATGAAAGAATTTCTGTGTTAGATAAAGACATGTCAGTTTTCAAAATGAAATATGAAGAGATTTTAAAAAATGTGACTATGTTTAATCAAGGAAAAGAAAAGTTGAATGATTTATTATCATATCAAAAGATGTCACATAATCATTATGGTCTTGAATTTTTTGAAAAATCTTCATATGTTAGTAATCCATATAATTCTTTTGTGAAAAGAAAGTCTGATATTATTTCAAAAAAGAATTAAGAATAAGTTTATATGGATTCCTAAAAACTTAAGCATTGTTGATAAAAATACTTATATTGTATCATACATACATGATATATGTAATTCATGCAATTATATGTATACTAACAGATGGAAACCAAATTCAAATTGGGTTGGTCTCCTAAAGGTCAATGCTTTACATTTATGATTGGTACCATCTAATGTTTATCTTTCAGGTACCACATAAGAAGTTTGATAAGGACATTACTTCAAATATTTATCATATATATACATGTTATGATATATTGTTGCTGGGGGAGAACACAAGTGTTTCTATATCTGTTATAACCCATTTTCTGCAGGGGGAACATTTGCGCACACAAAGTGTCATCATCAAAAAAGGGGGAGAAAGTTGGAACTAATTTTGATGATAAATTTATGAAGCCATATCATTTGGAGCTCTATCACAAGCCTATTCAAGAGTTCTACATGATCAAGACTCCCAAGGAGAGTCGATAATGATGTGATTGTAATTGTTGATAACATGTTAAAAGCCTTTATACACACACACACACATCTTTGTCATATTAGTCGACTTATAGAAAGTCTAGTCGACTACTACCAACTATAGTCGACTTAACAAAACTCTATAGTCGACTTGTATTTGTCCTAAATGATCCCAACTTTCTATTTGTCTCTGTTAGTCGACTTAACAGGATACCTAGTCGACTAATAGACTTATGTAGTCGACTAATACTTCCCTCTAGTCGACTAGTTTCAGTTTTCTAGAAACTTGTCTATTGTTTTCAACTTGACCTAGTCGACTTGGTCTTTTTATAGTCGGACTAACCCTGAAATTTACCTACCCAAGTCGACTAACCTCATATCTCAAGTCGACTAATGGCAGTTTCTCTTTTCTGGTATTTCCTTCAACATTATCCAACGTTTAAACATTCAAAATAGTCCTAAAAACTACCCTAACTAACCCTAGAGTTCAGCTATAAATAGGGTTGTTATCTTAGGGTTCAAATACAAATTCAAACATATAGTTTTCTGACAAAAATCTTGCAAAAATTCTGGTTCTCTGAAAACTGTTCCCACTTTCTATTTCTTCACCAAATTCCTACTCCAAAGTGAAGATTTATGAAAGTCAACCTATAATAGCCCTTGTCCATGATCACATACTGAATCAAGGCTTACAGAAAAGTTTGTAATCACTCAAAGGAAGCATTGTACAAGAGCGTCTTCGGGTTGAAGAGAGTTTGTACAAGGTGTTATGGTCTTCTTGGTTGTAAGAAGAGTTGTACACATTTAGTAAAGGGGATTTGTCAAGTGGTGGATGGTGTGGTGTTGATTTGGGTGTACAAAATCAAGGATAATCTCAAGCGGGTGTCTTGGGGACTGGATGTAGGTCACGAGGACCGAACCAGGATAAATCACTTATGTTTGCGATTGTTGTATTTTCTGTGATTTGTTTTCCTATTTGCAAGTACGTTTATTTCTTTATACTAATATTCTTGTGTGAGTGTTGACTTTGTATATTAGATCCACAATTGGCATCATCTCGAGACCAACAAGGAAGTGATAGATTCTGGTATGGTCTTACTTATAGTGGTGGAATACTAAACTGATGATTCGTGTTGGGTGCTTTAGGCACCCAGAAGATGCGTGTTAGGCGGATTTTAGGCCCCCAATTTGTGGTGTCCCAGGTGGATGGGAACCACTATAAATATGAGATATCAGTTCTTTATCAGCTTCCAATAACCAGCCTCGATTTACTTATATATTGATGTATGTGTGTTGAAATGTACACCAGGACACATACCTAGATATTGAGTTGGACAAGTAATAATAATAACACCAAGATAATAACTTATGATCATGCTTGTAAACGGGTTATACCGTTGGCTTTACCATATTTGCTTCCATCGGATTTTACTTCGGATTCCTATTTTATTTCATGATTACCACATGTATACTACTTTACTGACTTCCCGACTTGTCATTCTCAATTATATGTATACTTGGTTACCATATAATTCCTGATGATTCACACGGTTCTATTTTAACTATTGATAGGCCGCTGATATTGCACATCATTGTCACATTCTCATACTTATTATATAATAAACTCTGCTTTAATCTTAATTATTTCTAATTTATATGCAGGCTCATTGCTAAAGGAAAGGAAAGAGAAACGACCCAAAAGCCCATCAAAATTTGATTTAATTCAAATTAATTCAAAATCAGAAAATCAGGGCAGATCATGGCAAATCAGAGAAGTTGAAAATCAGTTAAAACAAATCTTCCAATATAAATTGGTTAAAGCCAAAGATCAAAGGCAGTTTCGTCAAATCTAGGAGTTGAAACGAGTAATCCAGAACCAAATAAAGTCAAATCACAAAAACCAGGAGCTGTGCTCCCTGTGTATGGCCACCTGGCCACACCCAGGTTACGAAACGCGGCCAAAGCCGCATTTTCGCTGCTTCGTTAGAGAGGTTGGGGGAGCATTTACTCTCCCTATCTTCATACACTCCTCCCGTAGGGTTTTGCCTATATATACTGGTTTTTTAAAGACCAGAGGGAACGATCATGCAAAGATCGATTTTAGGCCAGTTTTTCATTCTTTTTAGTGTTGGTTTTTATTTTTATTTTTATGTAATTTTTAGTTTTATTTATATAATTTAGAAGAGATCAGAGTTTCACAAGAGAACGAGAGTGAAGCTTGTACTGAGAGTGACATCGATATAAGTCATTATTCTCTTCTCTTATTTTTACCACATTAAATCTAAAGTACATATTTATGTTTTCTTTGTTTTTGTGTTCTTCTTCTTTTCTACTTTTTTCTTTTGATACCAATTGCTATCCAAGTATGTCTTATAACATCAAAAGAGCCTTGCCTTTGCAAGTGCCACTGATAGCTCATGTCCGATGGATTTTAGACTCATTCTGTATCATTTTATACTTGTATTATCTTGATGATGTAATACAAAAGAGATGGGAATCAACTTTATGGACTATGCGGTGAATGCCTCCATTTCAAGGTAACAACGTGCCACAGATTAAAGTAAGTATTTGTCAAGAGGAGGTAAGTATTTCTTTTAGGTTTAACTTTCTTTTTTAACTTTAGTTTAGATCACCAACACCACAATCTATCAATTCTTTTTCACTCTTTTTAATTTCTTTGTATAAATCCATCTTCTATTTTCTCCACCTTCTCAACCTACCACTTCTTCTTAACTTAACTTTAACTTATTTTTCCTTTTCTTTTAAAAAACTAAAAGAAAATCTTTTAACCATTGAATGTAACTTTAAAGAGAACCCACTAAAAAAAACTTCCATCGCTAGTCCCTCCCTGTGGATCACGACCCACATAGCCACTTGCTATTGCGGGTAGTATGAGTATTTGCACTTTTATTCTAAGTTCTGAATTTCTATTTTTTGTATGTAGGTAAAATCTCAATCAAATTTTGGCGTCGTTACCGGGAGGGACGGTAAGTAATCCTCTATTTAAGTTATATTTGGTTAACTTTCTTCTTTATTCTTGGTGTGCAATAATAAATATCAAGAAAATTTTGCTGTAGTGGACATATAAGTAGCTCTGGACTCTGCTCAAGAAAGCAGAGCCTAGAAGCCCTCAGATTTGCTATATTCTAGTAGCAATCTGAGTAAGCTATTAACTGTATTTCTGCAGGGTGGCAATTGCAAAGCTAAAATTCTGTGGTTATTTATTTCTTATTGTCTCACTGTACATACTTTCTAACCTCAACAGTAAAATGATGTTTGTTAAATGCTAAAAATGGTTTAGAATTGCATTAGGCATGTGTCTAATTTGTTTACATTTTTTTATTACTATTGAAGAGTGCTAAAGAAAAAGGTACGTATGCATAGCATATAGTTTAGGAAACATCTTGAGTGATTATTTCTTGTTGAATATTACTTTTCTATATCCTGCCCACTTTGCACAATCAATCCTCAGGGCTTATCCTATAAAACAAGATAAGTTGGGAAGTCATTAGCGTCCCTTAGCCACAAATAATCTCCTCACTTACTAACCCAAGCCTAACAAAACTGAGTAGACGTTGGTCCTAGGGACATCTCAGACTCATATAGGAGACTGACCTAAGGGGAAAGTTGATTAAAATTTGACCCATGCCAAACCGGAGTCTAAGGTTGGGGATTGAGTGGTGAAACCTGAAGGTGGTGGTTTGGCATAATTAGGCCCGTTGCTTAGGCACGGATACCTCCCACTGATCTTGCCCCTACATGGCCGATTAACTTATGGTCAGATTCTGCAATATACCCCCTGTGGACAGTCTAACTAGTTAGGAGTCGTCTAGGTCTAAGGTTTCCCTAACTTAGAATAGATTTTTTTCTTTGTTTGTTGTTATTTGTTTCTTTTTCTTTGTTTGATTTTGACAATTCTTGTGTGATATAGCTTATAACAATAATTTTTTCAATTTTAATGGTAATCCATGTTACACCCTGACCTCTTTTAGGATATTACCAACCTGGCATTTCATAACTTTAACCAATTAGTGTGCTGGATTGGTCTTATCTGAATCAATACATGCTCCAGCCCCAATACTATGAACAAGACTGAAATAATCATCACTACTCTTCACAAGTCAATAGGAATACAACTCCCCCGAGTCATATAGTCAACCACCTTACTAACATCCAGCTTCATATTCTCCTTATCTAGAACAACCATTAGAAGAATCAATTGACTGAAAAAAGAGGATGGAAGCTTTAGATGAGCTTGAGCGACGAATTCAGATTTTAGAAGACTCAAAATCCCGTCAAAATTTTCAGTCACAGATCCTTACTCTATTTTCAAGGAGAACATGCCAACTTAGAAAAGAGTATGAAAACCATGATTCAATGCCAAAATGATCCACTCTATATGAAAGAAACAAGAATTAGTAGATTAGAGAACATGTGTAGGAATAAGGAACTCTCCCTATTCAATCTTTGACTATTCCCAACACTCTAGCCATATTGAGGAAAATCAAGAATATGGTATCTGAAGACTTTGACCAAGATTTCAATTTCACTACAAAACCTTAAACTTAACCAATATCAACCCATGACGAATTGGGAAGTTTTCATTTAATGAGATGAACTTGATTATGAATGTGAACCCGATTTCCAACTTTGTGATTCAGTTACATCTTGAATCTATGGACTCCGATTTTCTTACCCAATTTGGACCAATTTTTGAGCTAACATTTATTCCCCGTACCCATAATTCTAGAAATGGAATCACCAATTTTGGATAATCACATTTCATTAATGGGAAAAGAATGTAAATTTCAATTCTTGGACTTGGACTCAACTCTTAAACCAAAACTATCTCTCGAACCCAAAGTTGATTTTCCTGAGTTAATATTGGTTCTTGAACCTATCATTCTTGAGCCAAGTCAACCAGTCCACCAAGTCACATTCTTTTGTTAGATATAGGTATAGACCATGATGACTCCGTGATGATTTTCTAAGACTGGTCATGTAGACGGAGTAAGTTTCATGATAGGATCTTTATTGGCCCAATGGCCTTCCACTCTAGTTTTGATGATGATAACACTCATGTAGTTTGTTTACTAATATTCTTGTGTTTCTAAGTTTCAGATCATTAACAGGATATTAGTTGGTGATTAGCTTCAACAAGATGATTAGAAGCTACCATGATGATTCCGGTGCCAAAGCTTAAAGATCATACCTTTGCACTTGGAGAATCACGGGAGTTTGGAGCAAGTCTACTTGAAGATAGAAGATCTACAAGCATGACTTAGGTATCCTAGTTTAGATAGTGTTTTAGATCCATTGTAAAGCTTAGTTAGTGGATATGCTCAAGTGCACAAAAAACACACGATTATGATTTGGGTTTTGGTTTTTATGAATAGTTGATCAAAAAAGTGTTACATATAGTGGGACACAAATAAATCTATATATGTTTTGGGTGGAATGCTTATTTGTTCCCATTAGATGTGTGAATATAGTCTATTTGATGATTCATACGTTTTAGACTTGTATTCTCATTGTTGATTCGTGTTTGTGAGTTTCCATTTCATGTATATGTTTAGCTTGCCAAACCTTAAGAAATACATGTACACCCCTTGAGTCATTTGCCTTTCATGCAAAATCTATTATGGACTCAAAAGTGTGTTTAGGGATATGTATGATACTTCTTTGTTGTCAAGTCATACATATACCTTGAAAAATAAATATTTTTTATGATTCTTGTTTTAAGGAATATTTGTACTTAATGACAAATTTCATGATTGTGATCTCCACACTTTACTTGTACACTCACACCTACAAATGGTCATGTTTTGTTTTCATGAGACCTTTTTATACTTAATGAATAGAGTGTTGATTATCATGTGGATTTCATTTTATGAAAAATGATTGTATTTATTCCTTGCTTGAAGGATTTCGTACTAGTTAGTTTTGTTAACTAGTTCGTATTCTTCGCTTTGATAATATGAGATATACACTTGACCCTATTCTTAAATTGGTATTTTGAATACTTTCAATTGGTATCAATTTTTTGATCCTTCTGGTATACTCATATATGTTTTATGTATGTATGTATGTATGTAGCTTTCTATCCTATGGTATCAATTTCAATTGGTATCTATTACTCTCATACATATATATCTTAATGCTAAGCTTGAAAATTTTTCAAATGGTTGATTTGTTTTTCAATGGTATCTTAACAAGCTATGCATATGTTTTTTGGTATTTCATAAAGGGGGAGAAAATTGTTGTTGTATTTCAATGTTGTTGTCTTTCAATTGGTATTGATTCCCACTCCCTTGCTTTATGTTAAAATATAGTTTCAAATTGGTATCATGTGTTTAAAAGAACATATTTCTCTTAATGATATCAAGATGTTTATGTTGAGTGTTTTTAATGGTATCTCAAATTTTGTTTAAGAAAAATATATACTTTTGATTTACATGCTATATGTTTACTTCAATGGTATCAATATGCACTGATTGTCATATCTTGAATTGGTATCATTGTGTATGAATGTTTGGATTACCCTTCTGATCTTTTTGTTTTGACAAAAAGGGGGAGAAAATATGTTTTTATGATTTTAACCCTTGTTGGTTCCTTGATTAGGACAAAAAAGGGGGAGAAGACTTTGGTTGTTTGTAACTTATATGCATGACTTTGTATGCATGTATTGCTTTAAGAATTAAAAAATGTTGATTTTGCTATTTACCCCTTGTGATGATTGACAAAAAGGGGGAGAAGAATTTGTGTTTATGTTTTAATATAGCATGAATTCCTTGTTAATGGTATATGTTTATATTGTTAAATTGGTATCTTGTTTAAAATGATTGTTTTTATTGATATCTAGAACATTAAGCATTGCATGTTGTTGGTTAAATTGGTATCTAGAACATAGTTTATGTGAATATTCCATTAGTATCTAGAGTACCATGTTATATGCATTGTCATGCATTGCATATTATTGTTTATTTGTTTATGCATGAGTAAAGGGGAGCTTCTTGAAGCTTAACTTTAATCCATGCATATATAACTCCATGAGTTTTGTCATCATCAAAAAGGGGGAGATTGTTGGCCCAATGGCCTTCACTCTAGTTTTGATGATGATCAACATCATGTAGTTATGTTTACTAATATTCTTGTGTTTCTAAGTTTCAGATCATTAACAGGATATTAGTTGGTGATTAGCTTCAACAAGATGATTAGAAGCTATCCATGATGATTCCGGTGCCAAAGCTTAAAGATCATACCTTTGCACTTGGAGAATCACGGAGTTTGGAGCAAGTCTACTTGAAGATAGAAGATCTACAAGCATGACTTAGGTATCCTAGTTTAGATAGTGTTTTAGATCCATTGTAAAGCTTAGTTTAGTGGATATGCTCAAGTGCACAAAACACACACGATTTATGATTTGGTTTTTGGTTTATGAATAGTTGATCAAAACAAGTTTACATATGGTATATGTATAGTAGATGTTTTCTACTTATACATACATGCTTAACTTGGTAAACAACTTATTTTGATATCCCTATTCATGTTTTGGAAAAATCAAGTTTGACAAATACAGGTTTTGTTTTTGATAAAATTTGCAAGACTCTAAAATGAATGACATGTTGATATATGTCTTGAAATTTTTATCACAGGTTATGTTTCAATATAAAATGACAAAACAATTTTTATGGAATTTTCAGAAAAGTTAAAAAGATCATTAGATTAGCAATTACACCTATTCACCCCCCTCTAGGTGTATTTCAATTGGTATCAGAGCTTGGACTCTAGGATTTGGCTTACAACCTTAGAGAGATCCTCATATTGCTAATCATTTCATTCATTCCACATAGTAAACATGGCCGTGGTATTAAGACACCCCCTAAGTTTGATGGACTTAACTTTCCATATGGAAGGTTAAGATGACCGTTTCTTGCAATCTCTAGGTAGCGAGTTGCAAAGGCCGTGACTAAACAATTTAGTGCCCCGATGGTGATGAATTACTTGGTCCGAAATTGAGACCAAGGAGTTGATGCCAATGCTAGGGCTCATTATGCACTCCTACAAGCCCTCAATGATGATGACATAGCTAGAGTCATCCATTGCAAATCCGCCTATGAAATTTGGACCCATTTGCTAGTAACACATGAGGGGACATCACAATGTGAAGAGGGCCAAGATAGACCTTCTTCGGTCCCCAATATGAAAATTTAGCATGCAAGAACATGAAACCATAGATGATATGATTACTAAATTTACTAAGATTACTAATGGGCTTTCTTCTCTAGGTGTACTTTCACTTTCATGGTCCTATTCATATTGGAGACTGTAAATATGTAAATAAAAAAGGAGTAATAAAGGTGGGTTCTGTGAACCACCACATTATCTGATTGGCAGCAACGCTTGACCTAATCTGACCACCATTAGAACCAACACCATAAGGTAATATATTCCTCCCTTTCTTCTTTTTCATGCATCTATGCATTAATTCATACATGAGGACAATGCATGCGATGGGTGTGGGGGAGGGTTCTAACATAACTTAGGTTTTCTTTTATTATTTTAAAAAAAACTATTATTAACATTTTCTTTACTTTAAAAAAAGACTTTTTAAAATAGAAACAATATTTTGACATATTTTTTGTAAGAAATTAAGTCAATTTTAAGAAATAGGAGAATCATAATTAGGATCTATACTTGGTCAAAATAAGATTATAGAAATCAAGGTTAGGAAGATAATTTGCAAAAGTAATTTAGTCTTAATTTTTACCTTAATGATATATGCATAACTTTATTACAGTTACACACTTTCAAAAACAAAATTCTTATGTCTTATTAAAAAAATAAAAGAAAAAAAGAAAAAGAAAAAGAAAAAGAAAAATATATATGAATAAAAATTCTCTGATTAAGATGGGTATTTGTTCCTTATAAAGCATAAGTGTTCACGCCTAAAAGCGGTTCATATAATAAAATCCTTAGTTTGTGATCGTGTTTGCTTGAGTTCTTAAGTCCTTGGGGTGTTTTCTCACCCGGTGCCCTAAGACCGTTGGGTTGGGAGTCACCGATTAAAGGCTCGTTACATGGACAGATTAGAAAGCCTAATAGAATTAAGGAATAATATCACCAAAAAATAAAAAATAAAGAGAAAAATAATAAGGCATAAGAGATAGAGTTAAAGAACCCAGAGTCAAAATTCACAGTCACAAAGGTGTATATGATTTAGGGTAAAATAATAGATTAGATGAGAATACAGTTTGACTCCATGCCTGATTGATAAAATTTTTGAATAGAGACTAAGTTTAGGAATGAAAAACACAGTTTTCTATAACTTATAGATTAATTAATCTTACAATAATATTTCAAATATTTTTCTCTTTCAAAATGTGTTTTCAAAATACTAACATTTTTCTCTTTCTTTATGGATTTGTGGGTGCAATCCACTGAAAACCCTCACGAGACAAATCTCGTCCTCTAGAAAAAATGTAGAGGTTTAACGGCTTGTTGCACATGCTCAGTAATCGCGTGACCTGCGAAAGTGCTCTAATAATTTGGTTTAGTTTTGTTTTGCTCCGAGGACGAGCAAAAGACAGGTATGGGGTGGATCGGTCGCTGATATTGCACATTCATTGTCACGTTCTCTTACTTATTATATAATAAACTCTGCCTTTAATCCTAATTATTTCTAATTTATATGCAGACCCATTGATAAAGGAAAGAAAAGAGAAACGAGCCCAAAAAACCCATCAAAATTCTAATTTAATTCAGAATTAATTCGAAATCAAAAAAACAGGACAGATCATGGCAAATTAGAGAAGTAAAAACTGGTTAAAATAAATCTTCCAAAACCAATGGTTAAAGCCGAAGATCAAAGGCAGTTTTGTCAAATCCAGGAGCTGAAATGGAAAATCCAGAACCAGATAAGTCAAATCATAAACTGGTAGTTGTTACCCCCTGGGTGTGGCCACCTAGCCACACCCAGGCCAAGAAAAACACGGCAAAGCCGTTGTTCTGTGGCATATTAGAGAGGTTGGGGGAGCGTTTGCTCCCCCTATCTTCGTACGTTCCTCGTTGGGTTTTTCATATAATACTGGGTTTTTCAGAGACCAAAGGGAACGATCATGCAAAGATAGATTTTAGGCCAAATTTTCATTCTTTTAGTGTAGATTTTTAATTTTTATTTTAAGTAATTTAGTTTTATTTATGTAATTTAGAGAAGATCAAAGTTTCATAGGAGAATGAAAATGAAGCTTGTACTGAGAGTGACACCGATGTAAGTTATTCTTCTCTTCTTTTATTGTTACCACATTGAATCTAAAGTACATTTTTATGTTTTGTTTGTTTTTTGTTCCTTTCTTCTTTTCTACTTTTTTTCTTTGGTACCAATTGCTATCCAAGTGAATCTTATAGCATCGAAAGAGCCTTGCCTTTGCGTGTGCCACCGATAGCTCATGATGATGTATTCTAGTCTCAGTCTGTATTATTTCAAGCTTGTATCGTCTTGATAAGTAATGTGGAAGAGATCGGATCAACTCTTATGGGCTATGCACTGATTGCCTCCATTTCAAGGTAACATCATTGCCACAGATTCAAGGTAAGTATTTGGCCAGAGGAGGTAAGTATTTCTTTTAGGTTAATTTTTTTCTTTTAACTTTAGTTTTAGATCATCACCACCATAATCTATCAACTTCTTTTCACTCTTTTAATTTCTTTGTTTAAATCCATCTTCTATTTTCTCCACCTTCTCAACCTACCACTTTCTCTTAACTTAAAACTTAATTTTCCTTTCTTTTAAAGAACTAAAAGAAGATCTTAACAAAAACTTGATCAAAAACTTCCATCGCTAGTGCCTGCTTGTGGATCACGACCTCATAACACTTGCTATTGCGGGTAGTGTTGAGTACTTGCACTCTTTATTCTAATTCTAAAATTCTATTTTTTGTGTGTAGGTAAAACCTCAATCAAATGTATTGTGGACAACTCAAGGTGCGTTCTCAGTCGTTGCAGATAGGAGTATATGGGTGTGTGTGTGTGTATATAGATATTAGGTTTTTATTATTGGATTATTCCCTCGAGGTATCAATCTTTTGAATCTATCTACTGAGCCCGTACAACAAGTTTTGTCACATCTTTTTCCCATCATTTGATGCCTCATTCCTGTTCATATGTACTTATGCTCACGACATAGTTTTCAATGCATGTTATGATTCAGATTTACGATACACGTGTGCTTATTTTGCACGCACTTGGCATTCGCAACACCACTCCTTGGGGAGTTCTGGCTCCCGGATCCTCATGTCTAGGGTTCGGAGCTTGAAGCTGGTGGATTCCCCCGTTGCTGATCAGAGTGGCGCAGCGGAAGCGTGGGATAATCGACAGACCGTCTGAAGTCCCATCCTTCCAGGCCCCCCTGCTCGGCTTTAGAGTTTTCCTGTTATGACTCTGAGCCTCCTTTTGTACTATTCATTACTGTATATCTTTTTGTATTCTCACATTTTGTGCCATATCAGTGATGTAATATTATTGTAATATTGTGTCACATCCTGTGATAACTTTGTAATTGTACTTATATATTAGAATGTATAAAGCCCCACGTACTTTCATACTCTGATTCTTGTTTGTATTGATGCTTAGATGTATATGTGAGGGTATTTTGATCTATGTATATATGTAACAATAACGTCTTCGTACCCTCCAGATCGGGGCGTTACAGGATGGTATTATAGCCTAAGCTCTCAAATTCTTAGTACGTCCAGACGATAAATTAATGGTAAAGAAATTGCAACTGGAATGCATGAGTCCTTATTATATAGTCCAACTACAAGTGCAGAGTCACTATTCTTTCTTGATCGTCCTTTCTTGATTTCTGAGTCCTTTCCATTTTCTTGTTTTTCATTCCCATCATCATTATACCAACTTAAGATATGAATAGAGTAGAAATGTAGAATCAGAGAGCAGAATGAAGTTATTATAGATCTCTTGACTAACTCTATGAAGCTCTAGTATTCTAGATTGATCCATGATGGGTTATCTTCCAGAAGTCGGTATTCAGGTTTCTCTATGGTTATTCTAATTCTTGGCTATATCTTTCAGAGTGATTGATGCTGATATTCGGAATTCTTAACTATTAGTCTTCTTAATTATGCTCAGTATTATCATGATTCTTCTTTATTTTCAGTATTCTGGCTTATTTTCGGAGTGATATTAAGTAAGCAGTACAGTAGGAATCTATTACAAAGTAGTATTATCGGGTTAGTATTATTGACATTGTTCGAAGATGTATATAGCAGGAAGTGCAGAAGATATCTATGTTCTGATCATTGTTCAATCGATTTCGGAGTGTTACCCTTAGTTATTCATACCTTGGTTGGTATAATTCCCGTCCATGTCCTTTTTATGTTCAGTTTACCCTTGATCAAAATTGCAATGATGCAAATTTTGTAAGGTGGACGGAATGTAACACCCTGTTCCTAGAATACGTACTTAGTAAGTATTCAGATTTTTGATCATATTTTAGATTTACTTTATGTATTTGTTTTGTTTTATGAATTATTTATTTGATCGTTTGCCTTGGATCTGGATTCGTGGACAGAGCCCTAATCTGAACCGGGGACCCGATCCTAGTCTATTTCTCAATTAATCTTTTTGGCATTCAGATTGATTGATTTCAGTTTTAATCAACATTTCAATATTTTAGATTTTTTGATTTTTTAGAATTTTCTGAATTAAATTGCAAATCTTCAATACCAAGTGTCGACCAATGCCGCTGATCGATTTCAAGATTTTTTACTTTATAAACGGAGTTTAAATTTTTAGAAAATACTTTCACATTATCTCTTAAAATCATATTTTCTATTAAATGCAATTTTAGAGATTTTTCTTAATTTATCAAAATTATACCAGATTTGGTGTTGACTAGTATTGCCGCAAATTCTAGGATTTTTATTTTAAAAACAGGATTGAATTTCTAAAGTCCAATTTATTAGGCATCTCAAAAAATATTTATTATTTTGAGAATTTTTGAAAATCG